>JARFXV010002910.1:0-18604 GCA_031761425.1 Cosmopolites sordidus
ACTTAATTTATCGATTAAATGTCTTAAATCTACATAATGTATCAATGTATGTCTATTATAGATAAGTCTGGAATTTCCCAAATGGATAGGTAATATGGGGTTCTCCAGCGTGGTGATTTGAATATCAGATCCGTTTGTCAGGTGGATCTGCAGGACCAGGTATAACAGGATCGTTGCTGTTTCCTCCATTAGGTTTAGGTTTTCAGAGGGTATTTTTATGGTATGAAGTTTTGTCTGTTATTATTTTAGTGTCAGTTTCATCAATTATCGGTACCTTTTTAAATTTTGGCTTTTCCTTGCTTCTATATTTTGTTTTTACGTAGGCGATCTTTTGATCTTGAAAATCAGGAGGTTTCTGTCTGGTTTCGTTTAATTTCAATATTACACTATGTTTAGTTTTCTCTTTTATTTATTCTCTTTACTTGTACATATGCTTGTTTGATGTTTCTTTATGTGATTGTACCTAGCTGGATATAATTGCGTTGTCATTTAGATCAAAAGGGTTTATAGTTTTTTACGTGTCCTGTTGTTATTTCGAAGGGCGTAAGTTTGGTCGCGCTTTGGATCGAATTATTATAAGCCATAATAGCTCTTCTCATCAACTGCTGTTTTGTTATATACATGTTTTCTTCCAGTAAGCAAGAATAACTTTCAATTATGGTAGAATGAAAACGTCCAACTGGTGAATTTGAATTGCTGTTTTTCGCTGTTGTATAGTGCAGTTCAATTCTATATAATTTTTAAAAATCTTCGAGGTCTTTATTTTTGAATTCTATTCCTTGATCTGCCGTTATTTTTAATGGAAGGCCATGATGTGTTACAAATGTATACACATTTTTTACAACTTCGGTGCCTGTAATACTACGGAGTGGGTATGCTTCAGAAAGAGTCTAACATCGTTACAAAGGCGTCGTAATTTATTCTAAAACTATCTACATGTATATGTTCGAAAGGTCTTGATGCTGTAGTTGTTAAGTTAAATTTAATTACCGGTGGATTTCGATCATATTTGTTTCTTTGGCATATTTCGCAATTATTAATGTAATTTTTAATATCATCTGACATTTTTGGCCAATTAAGTCAAGACTACGTAGAAGTACAAGTACGGAGTGGTTCTTTCATTTCAGGCATACCTCTGTTGCAAGTTTTAGTTGTATGGTATAGGGTAAGTTTTTTATGTTACGCCTCTCCCATGCATATGTCTTCCAAGAACGGTGAACATTGTAACATCTTGTAAGATGAGTTTTTAATGAAGTTTTACATCGTGACTGCAAATAGACGTGCGATTTCTGGGTTATTAAAGTCTAAATTGTATAATTGTTTCGGTTTCACATATTCTTTCAGGAACGTGACTATACTAAATATTGGATCTTTACTTGAAATAGTTAAGTAAAAACTACTATTTTTGAACACCCGTTCTCGTCTTAGTTGAAATTTGGTTACATCTCCGTTTGTAAAAATTATCTGAATTTTATACATGTTTACGGCTCTTTCAGTTATTGACATTCCACAAATGGGGTCTTCAGCCGAAGAGTGTACAGTTTCAACTCTTTCTTTATTATTCTCATGGAGTTGCTGGTTTAATTTGGACGTCTGAAATAATATTTATTTTCGGTGGAGTAACTTCATTAATTGTAACTTGATCTATATTTGATAATTAGCTAGGTGTTAATAAATATTCTTTTATTATATCATTTGCGTTGCTTGCATTATTACAAACAGATTCGGTTTCTGCTGCATTAACTTCCGCTATATTCCTAGAAAGGGCATCAACTGCTTGATTGTTTTTCCCTTTTTTATATTTAATTTAGTACTCAAATTTTGCTAGTTTTTAGACACCATCGTACTAAACAAGATTTTGGTTCCTTTAGCGACATTACCAAGGTTTGTGATCGGTGTATATCACAAATTTTGCGCCATATACATAGGGTCTGTAATATTTACAACTCCACGCAATAGCCAATAACTGTTTTTCTGTTGTTGAGTAATTGATTTCGGCGGAGTTTAGAGTTCTGATGCATAACAGATTGGGTGACCATCTCGAGATAAAATTCCGGAAATTGCATAATTTGATGCATCCGTAGTAAGTTCGAAGGGTTAGAGAAATCCGGATATGTCAAGACTGGCTCTGAAACTAGTAGATTCTTACATGTGTTAAAACATTCTACGAATTCCTGTGTGTGTTCGATTTCCTTTCTTTAAACACAGAGTCATAGCTTAAAAATGCTTTGATTTTTTGTTGTGTTTTTGGGATGGAGTATTTTTGTATCGCAACTATTTTCTTTTTATTAGGTGGGATTCCTTCAGGTGTCACAATGACCTAGGAATTCAACTTCCTTTCGTAGAAATTCACACTTATCAATCTGTGTTTTTAAATTTGCCTCTCGCAATTTCTTAAAGATGAGTTTAAGGTTTTGACTATGTTTCGTTAGACCTGTGCTTACTACTGTTATGTCGGCTATAAATACCATACAAATTTTGTTCTGCAGCTTCTTTAATACTTCGTCCATTACTCTCTGGAACGTAGATGGAGTATTTTTCAGACCAAATGGCATTCTTAAAAATTTGTTGTGTCCGTTTTCAACTCTGAATGCCGTTTTTTCTATTAAGTCTTTATCTATTTCAATCTGATGAAGACCGGACGCTAGGTCTAATGTTGAAAATTATTGTTCTCGTCCTAATTTTTCTAATATATATGTTACCATTGGAATAGGATAGCGGTCCGAAATTGTCTTTTCATTGATTTTTCTATAATCAACTACTATTCTCCATTTTTGTTTTTCCGACGCGTCCATTTGCTTAGGGACGATCCATATCGGTGATAACCACCGTGAGCATAAGAGAGGATGGATGGAAAATTCAATTCATCTACTTTTTAACTCTTGGTGATGATTTCTCCTTCTTGAATATTAACGGGAATGTTCTTTAAAACAATCTCTTTTGGATTTATAGTGATAGAAAAATTTGTTTCGGAATTTTCGCCTGAAATTGCGTGTTTTCACTTCCTATTGCTAATTTGATAATGTTATTCGCTCGATAGATATAGTTTGGATAACGTTTTTCTGCTACAGTTGGTCTTAAAATTAATCTTGAGCTCCTATCCTCTAATCTATTGAATCCTAGAATCCTTGAGATCTATTAAGAGTTTAATTTTAGGATAGCCAATTTCGATATATGGAAAAGCGTTTTTAGAGGAAATATTTATTTCCGCTAAGGTTGACTTTCGCTCGGGGTTTGTTCCGTAAAATTTCGAATTTCTTTATGGTTTTCATTCTCTGATTCTCTGATTCTTCTTCGTTTTGTTGTTGTTCATCTTCACCATGGTTATTCAAATGCTAATCAAGGTAAGTTTCTTCGATCGGTTCGTAGTAGTATTCTTGATAATCTTCAACCGGATATCCTTCATACTCGTTATTGTGAAGTTGTTCAGAAGTAAAATTCGGTTTTTGATTGGGGTATGTCTTTTGGAATTGGTTAAATTGATCACGAATCGGTTGTCGGAAATTTGTGTTTTGATTAAAACTATTTTGATTAAAAGGATTTTGATTGGAAGAATCATTCGGATTGTTTGAGAAATTTGGGAAATTTGTTGGTTTCGGTGCAAACAGTTATTACTGTGCCTTTCAATAATGTTCAATGACATAAGCTATTGCGTCTTCTAACCTATCAATTTTTTTCAAATGCATGTTATTTTTCAAAATACCCATGCAACCTGCTATAAATTTATTTAACGCCGTTTTCTCGTTGTAACTAATGTGACAAATGTTCTGTTGTTCCTTCAAATTTAGATCGTTAGTAATTCTTTGAGTAACATTACTTCGAAGTAGTTGAAGTCTAGTTTCGAAACTTATTAAGTGTTCGTGTAGCTCGTTAAGTGTTCTTGGACTAAATTGTCCGTATTGCGTCTATCAGAAAAAACATTGTTGTAACGCGGCTTTCAGAGCGTCCCAATGTATCAGCTCTGTTCTATTTCCAACCATTACTTCTGCTTTCCCGATTAATTTTTTCTGAATAAAATCGAAAATGTGGGTATCTAATTCATGACTTTGTAGTTGACTATATATATTTACGAGTTTATCGCATTTGATAACAAATTTGTAACAAAAAGTGTTATTGTTACCATCAAAAGGCTTAATATTTTCTAATTTAGGTTTGCATAAATCCCAATCAATTGGGGTTTCTTTACTTTGTTTGTGCACTTTAATATCGTTATTGTTAAATGCTAAAGCTAATGCTGTTACTAAATCGTCAACTTCTGACATATTATTTTATTCATTTTTTTCTTTCTCTTTCTTAACCTTATTTCTAAACTTAATGTGTTCAATACACTGGCTTTTTGGGTGAAATAGACTTCCCTAACTATTCCAAGTGAGTACCTTAATCAGAGGGCCATGAGGGTAACATGAATTGGCACTAACCTTTGTCGATTTGCTTCTTTCTTCCCGAATTCTCGGCTGTGCTGCTGTCTGCTTCTGGATCCGTGCTGGATGACTCCAACTGTTGTGTCTCTTGGCGTCGTCCTCAATTGGCTCTTTCGTGAAACACTTGTGCAATGCTACCGACTGCGCCACTTAAAAAACTTTTTCGGCAGACTTCGTTTTTAAAAACTTTATTTTAAAAATTGTTTACAAAAATAGGTCTTCATCAAACTATAGCTTAACTAAGAATTAACAATATTGAATGTGAATACATCATTTATACTTTAAAATACGTTTGCCTTGCATTTCCCACGCTACCATCCGATGGTGTGATGACTCTCAAGGTAAAGCTGATGTTGTGGTTCTCATTTGTGCGGTTTGGAATCTAAGTTCAAGCTGACGCGGTGGTTATCATGAGAATGGAATACGTAACTCCGGCACCATTAGAATCGATCAACGGATAGTCAAGTTATAGCGCTTAAAGTGACAGTACCTTTTGTCACCTTGTCACAAAAACACGATGAAACAAAGAGCTGATATTAAATTTAGTTTCAAACTCGGTAAAACTTTTACAGAAACATTTGAATTGGTGGAAAAACTTTATGGTGATTTTTCCGTACACGTGTGTTCGAGTGGTATAAGCGATTCCAAGACGGTCGTGATTCGTCTGGCCAAAGCCAGGCCAATCAAAATCGCGAAGAGTTGGCGAAAAACTGCGTGAAATGATCCCCTACGATGCGAATTCGAAAGACATGATTCGCGAAATTTTGACAAAGGATTTGAATAAAGGGAAAGTCTGTGCCCGTGCTCACGCCCTAAATGAGGATCAACAAATTGCACGCATTAAACATTACAAGATCCATTTAAAAAACAGCAGACGGAATTGCACATTCTTGGAATCGATTGAAACTGCTGATGAAACTTGGTGCTTCAAGTACGATCCTTAGACAAAGCGCCAAAGTGCTACATGGAAGTACCCAGGCTTTCGGAAATCGAAAAAATTGCGTTTCTAGAAGTTCCGAGAGAAACCAATCCTGATTCGCTGTTCGTGTTTTTTTGGCGAAAAAAACAAAGCTGTGTGCTTCAACATCCTTCGTATTCACCTGATTTATCTCTGTGCGATTATTTGTTTTTCCCGAGACCCAAACTGCTCATGAAAGGAACGTTTTATGACAGTGTTACACCAGTCAAAGAAGGCGTGACGAGGATTACTGAGGCGATTCCCAGAAACGACATAAAAATATTATGCTAGCATTGGTTGAACGCGACCAGCAGTGTATTGATGCGGAAGGGATGTATTTTCAATAAATAAAGAGTTTTGTCAAAATATTTTTTTTTTATTTAAAAAGCTCCGTTATTTTTCCGTTATACTGAGTATAAAAAAAGGTAGGCAGTCATGGAGACTGCCGACAAAAGTGAAAACTTGAAACTTTGGAATAATTGTGTTTTTTTTTAAATTTTTAAATGAATTATTCTTTAAATGTTTAATTTGAAAATTAATATCTTTTTTTTCACGTAGGATGGACGATCTAAACAAATATAGAAAATGGACATGTAGAAAAACTAATTATATTACAATACTTATTTGTAAAAAAAACACTAATTTTATTTCTAATAATTTAAACCAATAAACAATAATTTTGAGAAATTAAATTTATTATAAAATTTTCATAGAATTTTTAATTTACACATTGATACAAGTATTTTCAATGATAATGTTGATGAAAATTAATTCCAATTGCGTGAAAGATTGCTGCTGTAATATTTAATATATGTACCAGGAGAGACAACCGTTAACACTTCTAAGCTTACTTTTTCAGTTGATTAGACCCAATTTAATACTGGCATATTGGTCTACTGTTATGTTCAAAAATGCCAAAGAGCCTAGGCATTTTTAATACAGATAGTTACGGGATATAATAAAAATGCAAGATCTATAAAAACGCGGTGCGCAAAAGATCCTAGTGGCTCCACAATAAGCGATTGCTAACAACTTTGATGGTTAAATATCCTCCGAAAAGGAACATGTTTTTCGAGTGGCCAAATTTTAAACGTAATATCTATCCAAAATGTTCTACAAATGCAAGAAATCACCAGAATTAGCAAATCGGAAGGTATACGTCTTTTATTCTGACAGGGTCAACTTGAATGCACCATTAATCATCGGGAAGAAGTTTTTAAGTCGCAGCTGAAATGTTTTACCTCATTCCATATTTTCGCCAGATTTCCACATTTCCACCAGGCCAGGCCTCTTTATATTATCACTTATTGTGATCGAAATAGATTTCTTTGGACGCAATGATCTTCATTGACAGGTTGAAAGACATCTGAAGTTGTCCAAAAGATAGTCAAAATGTATAGATAACAATGATTAATATATAATAGATTCAAATATATTTTGTGTATTATACAGAATATATCCAATTACTATAAAATACCGAGGAATTTATTTGCCCATCCATTGAAACATTCCGATGTCCTTTAAATATATTTTTTGTTTTGTTGTTCTCTTAAGGTTTTATTTGAAAATAAAATATAATGTTTTTATAGCCATTTATTTCATTCGCTTCGGCGTAAATTTGGTTTGTTCTCTGATAAAAAAAGTAAAACTTACATTGAATTGTCGTTTAATATCAAAGTTGAAATTTCTAGTACTAATTTTTTATTTGTAAGCTCTGATGTTAAACATTCCATGATGATTTATCAGACTATACTGAATAATTTTGACACATGTATATATATATTATTTTCACGGATGATAGGTAATGTTTCTAAATCAATCCGGGTATCGATCCGTTGATTCTGTGAAGAGGAACTACCAAAAATTTCCACAGCCCTTAGATAAAATGGATATTCAGAAAATTGGATCAGGAAGGCCATTCGTCGTCAAGAAACCCAAACATGAAGAACAATATAGGATCATGAACCAAATACACCAAAGGCCCTGCTACTATACGTAAAATGAATCACATATAGGATAGGCAGACTACTAAGATCAGAACAGCCTACGACGACTCACGTTTTGCCACGAATCACGTTTTACCAAAATCTCATTTAGCATTTTCAAGTGTTGTCTGCTTCGACTGCAGAGTTCAACTGATGAGCACGGGTCGTTACGCTCGCTCTTATAGGGGCCGGCGACTGCGCACATTATATTGGGGTAGTTTGGAACAATCTGTGGCGCTCGGCAACGCTGTCGGGCATCCGATTATTGATTTTGCTTCCTCGTCGCCATGTTGTCGTTTTTCTTTTTTTTTTTTCAGAAGGGATTTCCGTACTTTGAAAATGATGCGAGCGTCCTTTCGCTTATTTAGCTCACCCCTTTCTTCTATTTCAAGGGCTTCTCTGATTGTTCGGACCTTGTAGTTCTCAATATTCGCTATTTTTTTCGCTCCTTCAAAATTGATATTATGTCCTGGTTGTCGATGGTGCTGGGGCACAGCGGAAGTGGTTTGTTTGTTTATGTTCTTGTATTGTGGCCGAGATTGGTGTTTGTTCTATGTATGTTCTGTTGCAGTTGGAACAAGGTATGCTATATACTCTATGATTTTCCAGTCTAACTTTGTACTTGGGGTTTTTTAGGATGTTTGCAATAGTTTTGTGCTGCTTGTAGGCTGTTCTGATTTTATGTTTTCCTAATAGCCTGCCTATCCTATCAGTGATTCATTTTATGTATGGTAGGAAGATCTTTGATGCATTTGGTTCCTGATCCTCTATTGCTCTTCGTGTTTGGGTTTTCTGACGTTGAGGGGCCTTCCTGATACAATTTTCTGAATATCCATTTTGTTTAATAATATTCAGAACAGTATATGAGCTGATGATCAGCTCGTGCCAATCCACTGTACGATGGAGGCCTCTTCAGCATACTTCCAACTTCTGCGGTCCTGAGTTTTCCTCTACCAATCGAATCCTTAACTTAATGATATTATCAGTCCATCGTGTTTCTACACTCCAAGATCGTCTTGGTCCACCTCTCGTCCCATCCCCTCGCTATATGGCCTGCCCATCTCCATTTCACTTCTTGGACAAAAGGTGTCCCGTCTTGTAAGGCTAAGTAGATATATTTTCATTCCCCTTTGTGCTATCCGAAGTTTTTGAACTGATAGGGATGTGAGTGCTTCTTAAACAATGTGTTAAGCCTGCCAGCCACATTTAACACGTCGTTTAACCTTTCGGGCTTCGGGCGGCATTCCCTTCCAGCTCAATATATATATATATATATATATATATATATATATATATATATATATATATATATATATATATATATATATATATATATATATATATATATATATATATATATATATATATATATATATATATATATATATATATATATATATATATATATATATGTATATAGTGATCCACAACTTCCAAATCCCTCCCTAAAATAGAAGTTCTTTTGTTTTTTGTAAATTTATTGAACATGACATGACTCATCTTCAGATTTATTTTCAGGCCAAATTATTCTCCAACGTTTTGGAGCTCTTCTATTTGTCTTTGTAACTTCTCTGGGTCTTGTGAAAGGAGAACGATATCATCTGCGATTTTATAATGGCTTAAGTACTCACCATTGATCTTTATTCCATCCTGTTCCCTATTCATTCAGATTACGGAACACCTCTTCAATGCAGGCTGAGAAAAGAATAGGTAGTATTGCGTCACCGTGCCGTACATCCGTTTTACATTAATTACAAGGAGAAGGTAAGGTAAGGTCGGTGTGGTAAAACAGATCATCCAAGCTTAAGGATGTTTTCTTTACTCACCCTTACTATATGAGGTCGCGCATTGTCGTGTTGTCATTAAATCTGACTTTAGTAACTAGTGACTTCAATGACTAGTGACTTCGACAATCCCAGGGCACACAGAATTAAACCACTCTGTTTTGTGTACGATATTGTCGTAGGTAACCCATTTTTCACCGCCTGTTATAGTCCTATCTAAAAAAGGCTCGATTTTTACCCGTGAAAGCGGATTTGGCGATTAACATGCGATGTTCTTTATTCTGTTCACTGAGATTGTAAGGTACCCATACTCCTATCCTGCTGACTTTCCTTAATTTCTCCAGGTGGTGGCAAACAGTTGATTGTGATGTATTTAACCTTTCTGCTACATATCTTCTTGATTGACATGGATTTTGCTCCAATATTGCCTTTAAAAGGGTATGGTCAAGGTTGGAAGGGCGCCTCGCCCTTGATTCGCCTTTTAAGATCGTATCATTAGAATAGAATTTGGTAAACCAATTTCTAACTGCCCGATCGGTTATTAATCCTTCACCGTATACATTGCATATTTTTTTCAACTTTTGCCTTAGCACTATTGGCTTGTTTATATTCCCAAAACATCACGTGACGAATATGCACTTTTTTACTCTCCATTTTAAGGGTTAGGAATAACAGTTTGATGTAACGTTCATCACACAAAACAGTTGGCAGAAGTCTAACTGAACCCTAGTATATTTGCCGGTCGCGTTGGTGCGGATGGTAAGAGCAGCGACCTGCCGCTTTTGTGCCGAAACCGCACTGGAGCGGTAGTTGGTTCGATTCCAGCACTCGGATGGTTGTTTTTCTTTCTGTTTTCTGTCTGTTTACTTCCTAAATGTTTGTGGTTGTTTCTAGGCAAGAGTGTAAAATCCGACTAAGAATTACCCCTCAGTCACGCCAGTTAAAGGCTGGGTAAGGCCGGATGCCTTCTGAGAAGTGTTCTACGTTGGTCACTCGCCAGTCGGTAGGTTTCTTATCTTACTTATGAGTAGGCACATAACCAAGGGTTTATAGCCCGAGGGGGGTGCTGGCCTGGGTTTGTCGGAACCTGATGATCGTGGTTCGGAACCCACGTTAAGCTGTAGGTCCAGTAGCTAAATAACCTAGTTGCTGATGCCCCTCTAATCCTAACACTTTTACCTTATATATTTAGTGGCAGCAAAAACTAGTTTGTTCCGGTGACTCATAGAGGGTAGATACGAACAATACATTCTGCCTAGCTGCATCGGAAGTTATTTATGACTCGACCTAATATGTTTACTACACCTTGGTTAAGTAATGCCTCCACTATGGCCTGCTTTGAGATTGAATCAAATGCTTTTTCATAATCGATAAAAGCCAAGCACACAGTGGCAAAGTATATTCCTTGTACCTTTCTATAGTCTGCTGTACAACACGGATGTGATACATTATCCTAAGTTCACTTCTGAATCCCGCTTGTTCATTTGGTTGTGCGTCATTCAGTTTTCTTACGATTGTTTTAGATATTATCTTGGTGAAAATCAAGATAACATCTAAAACAATCTTTAGAAAATTTCTTGGTTTACCATTGATAGGAGGTTTATTAGACGGTAGTTCTTTAAATCCTTTTAAGCTCTTTTTTTATGTAAAAGAATCACTACTGAATTTTTTCATGAATTACTTTTTGTTTCTTGAGTATAATTTTTATTATAATTTTGCCAGTGTTTTATGCAAGGTCGAACCATTAGTTTTTAGCATTTCAACAGTTATACTATCCTTTCCTGAAACCTTGCCGTTTATCACCCTTTGTCACTTTCCCCACTAGGATATCCGACATTTGTTTCTCCATGGGCATTGCTATCTGTTCTGATACAACTTTGAACTAAGAATAAAATTTTCTGACAACCTCTAACCCTGCACACTGTGCCATGCACTCGCATTAATGCAAATATTTGCGTCCTTTTCTTTCTCTGTTTCTGTTTAGCTTTGTTAATTCCCTTGTTTTTTTCCAGAGTTTTTTGCACTGGATGTATGTTTCGGCGCGTTTCCTTACAAATACTTTTAATTATATTTTTGTAAATCTCAACATACCCGACCCTGTCAAAAGGTTCTCCTGCATTCTTTACTGCCTGTCGGTTTTTCATTAAATTAATGGTCTCAGTGGAGAATTTTGACTGTTTGGAACATTTATATTCTTGATCAATTGAAGTAATCATTTTAAGTATATTGTTGACATATTGATCTGTAATATCCAACTACTTCGAGTTCGTTTCGAGTTCAATTGAAGTAGTCATTTTAAGTACATTGTTGACATATTGATCCGTAATATCCAACTACTTCGAGTTTTGCAGCACAGCAAAGCGATTCGAAAAAGCAATCTCAAAATCGCTGCCACTTTACAGCAGCTTCCCAGGATCCACTTTGCCCTCTTTGATCTTACCATTCTTTCGCGCTCTCTTCGACAGTTTCTTCTAATGTTTGCTTGCACCTCAATTCTTTTACTGGAACCTTCGGTGTTAAACATTAAACTCGAAAAGAGATTTACCACTAAACGCTAAATTACTTTTTGAAAACTTATTAGTAATTACTTATTACTTATTACTTATTACTTTACTTATTAGTAATTACTTTACTATCTGCATCATTTTTCTTAAAATTTTCTTAGACACTTTAATTACTTAGAAGAAAGGTCAATTCTTCTATTGGAACCTTTGGTGTGAAGCACTAAACTTGAAGAGATTTACCATTAAACACCAAATCACTTTTTTGAACTTGAACTGAACGCGCGTTTCGCTAACCATGTTAGCATCATCAGGAGATGATTTAATCTGATAAAATATTAAATCATCTCCTGATGATGGTAACATGGTTAGCGAAACGTGCGTCAAGAAGTTTTCAGAGAGTGATTTGGTGTTTAGTGGTAAATCTCTTCGAGTTTGTTTGTACCATTTGGCGGTTACTTCCGATATTAAAATGGTTAAGGTCAGTACAGTTGCAGAATATTTTTTTATCGTTTGGCATGATGCAATCAATTCTACTATTCTAATAATCTTATAATATTTTAGATGAAATATTCGTAAATGACTCAAGTAAATCCCGATAAGATTTTATTAAACCGTAATATTCCAGTATCTATGTATCAGCGTCATAAAAGGTATTACCTCATTAGCTCAACTTGCATTCCATAGAGATCCGCCAAACTTAATTTATTTAGACTACGCCAAGACGAGTCCTTTGACGTCGAGTGTTGTTATGGCGCAGCCATCAACGAGAACCACGCAAACGTTATTTCTAACCTAATTTAATTCCGCCATGCCTGATATTTATTGTTGGAAATTGAGTTGAAGCGCACTTACGTCCTAATGAAAAGAGTCTGGCTGGAAAGAGATGGGGGGGAAGGGTTAGTGGCGATGAAGGAGGATTAGGGTGGGCCGAATGGTGGTGGTTGATGCTTGGAATTTTAGTGTAGTTAATTCTGTTGACAGGATGTAGAGGATGGCGTATCAGGTATCCAGATTAATTAATGTTTGTAGCAACTGGATTATTTTGTATGTGTTTCTATGGAAATTCGCATTACGATAAATAGGATATTTAAAAAAAGCTTTTCTTTTTTGATACCCGATCCAATATAGCTTTATGATAGACGTTAATTTTTTTCAGAGCGTTAATACTACTCATTGTCGAAAAATATTTTAAAGCAGGTCTTTTGATGTGCACGGTCAAAATTTTTTTGACGGTGCAGGTTTGAATTGAACGGTTTTTTTGAAATTCTTGACTAAGATACAGATGGTGTTGTGAATTTGCCTAATAATGTAATGTATAACATTTAAAAAAATGAAGTTGTGCACATTATAATAACGCATTAAAATTGTTGAATCATTTTATGAAAATGGGTGTTCAGTGCACAATTACTGTTTGCACAATGATCTGTTTCTGAAACTAAGCAAGTGAAAATTGTTTTAGGTGAATATCATTTGACATATTTCCATAGCCAAATTTATACTAGTAACCTTTTTAATGCTTCATGGTGTGTGCCCCAGTGATGCTTATTTTGGGAATTTGAAAATCCATCTGGGGAACCACTTTTCAGCCCAACATTTGGATGCTTGTTGATTTTAGGAATTAGTCATTTACAACCTAAGGTGAGACCTGTCTGACTACATAACATTTGAGAATCTAATTTGTCCATTTCTTGACCACCTGCTGGCGTCTTCAGCTAGACGTTTGTGAGTAAATCATGGTGCGTTTGAGAAGAGACTTGCTTAGCGTTTTACACTTTTTTTAATCTCACCTTTACCCATTACATGAGAAAATGCATAGTGCATCCGTGGAGAAGGATATTAAAAAGCAGAAAAATTCACTCGTGATCCACATGGGTGCTTTGCTATTCCTTCAGCCGCCACCAAAACGTTAGCAACTTTCCCCCGAGTAATTTTCCCCGGGCAAAATTCGTGAAAGTTCATGACTCGACGAATTTGGAAATGAGAAGGAACCCCAACTTTTTGGTGGATCTGGTTGTTTCTAACGAACTTAGATGTGTTAAGAGCCACATGCAGACATTTGCTTTGGAATGTCTGATGATGGAATGCAAAGGCCTTTTTGAGGAACCTAGGTCAAACTTGAAACCCGTATAATACAACGGATGTAACTAAAGTTTGATAAATCAGATGTATAGATGCCGTATAAATGATAATCAAATATATAGATGACGTATCCTTTATAGATGTATTATTGGCTTTGTGGCGATAAACTCAAAGATCTGTCAAATTGCTGGCCGAGATAGATTGCTTTTAGTAATTTTAGGTGGATTTAGTAATTTGTCGTAGTAATTAGTTGTTTGGCTGCGCATACATTGCAATTTTTTGAGTCAAAAATCGCCTGGGTCTTTCTGCAGTTGACATACATGTGTTAGAATTTTAGCCATTTGATTGCAGCATTAAGCTGCCTCTCGATCTCTATATGGATTACAGACATGCGATGTGACGCGACGAAGAAGTAAGTGTCATTCGTGAAAATGCCGATTTTACGTCATTAAAAGTTCGGATGTAAAGTGTGTTGTATTATAAGATGTTAAATATGTGCCATATCTCCCTTAAGTGACTACCGCATATTTCACTATTTTTCTCTAACGTGTTCGAGATGGCAATAAAAATATGATTTAATCTGAGTAAACAGTATGTCGGAAAAATATTGGAACATTTGAAATTAAAAATAAAACCATTAGTAATTTTGCCAAAATTATTACTTTTTATTCAAAATAGATCGCTTCCGCATTAATACACCGCCTCCACCAATGAATTTTTTATGTCGTTTAACGGAATCGCCGTAATGGCCCTTGTTACGACCCCTTGGACTTGAGTAACACTATCATAAAACGTTCCTTTAAATGCCAGTTTGAGTTTCGGGTAAAGGAAATACTCACACGGAGATAAATCAGGCGAATAGGGACTATGTTGAAGACACAGACTTGTTTTTTCGCCAAAAATTTACGAACAGAGATGGTCGTGTGAGATGGTGCATCATCTGCACCATCTCTTCCACAATTATTTTCCACAAACGCTCCATCACATCCAGATAATATTCACCAGTCACACTTTGACCCTGTAAAATTAAAAAAAAAATTAAAAATTTATAATACCTTTAGAGTCGTAAAAATAAATCAACATTGCCTTCGCCCGTGATTTCTGGAAACGCATTTTTTTATTTCGGAGAGCTTGGGGATTTTCACATAGCACTTTGGGCTTTTTTTGCAGATCGTACTTCAAACACCAACTGTCATCATCGGTTACAACGATTCCAGGACAGTGCAGTTCAATCTGGCAGACTTAATAAGATCCTTGGAATGTTCAATACGAGCAATTTCTTGGTCTTTATTGTTTAAATACTTTGTCAAAGATTCGTGAATTATGTCTTTGGTCATATTTAATTTCTCCGCTATCTATCTCACAGTTGAATTAGCATCGTAGGAGATCACTTCACTCACTGTTTCCACCAATATCGCGGTTTTTGTTTTGGCTCGTCTTCTGAAGCATCATTACCGTTCTGGAATCGCTTGTATTACTCGAACACGCGTATACGGGATGAGCAATTACCACCATAAACTTTTTTCATCGATTTAAATGTTTCTGTAAAAGTTTTAGCGAGTTTGAAACAAAACTTGATACAATATTATTTTTGTTTCATCGTGTTTTTGTTAGGAGGTGAGCTACTGACACTTTTAGCGATGGCAGTCTAGTTTTATTGACGAGGTATACAGCTTTCAGATTAAATATTTTTTTAATAGATGTCTCTAGTACTTTTCTTTACATTTAAAAAGTTTTGTTATTTTTTTCAACATACTGTGTATGTGTAAAAAATAATTATGCGATTCTCCTTAATAACTAGATTCTAAGTAGTTTATTTCCGTTTAGCTAACGGTAGCCAAGTAAATTGCCACGTTAAAGAACATTAAAAATAAATAGAATGAATCTGTACCTTAAAACAACTCTTGCTATGAAGTATTCGATAGTTAAAAAGAACTGAGAAACACATTGTACATAATAATAACTTCAATTGATTTTACCACATTTTGGAACTTTAGTTCTCTATTTGTTAATTCAATGTAAAACTCTTTAAACTAAATTATTTATCTTTAAAATCTATTATTGCCAATAGATTTTAAGACTAAATGTTATGTGACGCGCTAAGATTCTTCCATAGATTCAAAACCTTGACCCAAGAGTTCAGAATTTCCGATATTCCAGTAAAAACTTCTTAATTACAAAACCAAGATGAACACACCATATTGTTTCAAACAATAAATCAACCCTTAGGCTTCCCTGGGATACAGCAGTTCTCTAATTAAAATTATATTTATTCTGTTTGGAAAATATCACAATTAAAATGCTTATCTTTGATTTGTCCAATATATTTCTGTATAACACTTGAAAACCAGTTTTATATTATTATTTAACTTTTCCTTGTTAAATTATAATTTAATACTAGTATATAGTAGTTTATAATAGGGCAAAATAGTAATAATGAAGCAACACCAGATCAGGCCAATATAATGAATATCACATTCAAATATTAAGAGAACATTAATAAAATCGTATATCGTCATTAAAATTTTAACACATTTAAAGATGTTATTATTCTATATGGTTAATTATAATATAAAATCCTTTTTCTAAATATATGCCATATACAAGTTTTATTATGCAAATGTTTCTCAATGAATAAAATTTGAGACTACGGGTCTCGATCGAAAAGTACTCGACCAAACAGTGATGGCGCAAAATGTCTAAATGATTTTGATTGGGAAGAACAATTCGTTATGCAACGTTCTGCTAAGTGTCAGAGGGGTGCATTTAGTTCCTTTTTTGTGACGATACAGTAAAGCTAACGTGTTTTAACATGTTCTGAAAAATATATAAAACTGAAATTCGAGCTATTTGAAAGTACTTCGTTTTAGTGGCTTTGATTTCAATTAAAAAATAAATTCTTTGTGTCGAAAAAAAGTACATTGCTGAATTTAAATGTATATTTTCGATGAAGATGATGAATGCTTGGAAATACCCTAAACCTTTCTGACCGACAAAATCGTTGCAAACATTCATAATGTCGTATTAAATTACGGTAGACTGAAGATACGCGAGTTTGCTGATATTGGAAGCTGAATAGATCGTTTTAACGATGTTTTTGATATAAAAAAGGTTTCCACTCGATATGTGCTGCGTTTGTTAACCCTCGATAAAAACGCATTCGAATGAACACTTCTCAAGGGTGACTAGACTTATTTAAAAGCCCAAACAGTGGGTGGAAGCATTCGAACATACCACAAAGAAAACCAAAACGGTTCCATCTTGTGGAAAGTCATGGTTACAGTTTTCTCAGATTTTCGTTATGTAGTTAGTGCTGTTGTTAGACTACCTGGTAAAAGGTAGTCTGGGTTACTGCAAAAGGGTTACTGGAAAGTATTACGCTTCACTACTAGACCAATTGAAGAGTACTTTCAGGTTAGACATCAAGATCTGGCCAAAAAATACTGTGACTCGATGGCTTATGTTTCGAAGTTCTTTCACATGTGACGTATTCGCCGAATTTAACTCCCAACAATTACTCCTAAATCTGAAAAAATTCACTGGCCTTCAAATAACCAGGTCAAAGCTGGACAATTTTCTCAAAAATCTTGTAAGGATTATAAGGACTAATTGCAAGTTCTTCTAATTAAGACTCAAAAATTTCATGCGTGTACATAATGCGGTCTGGTACTATAGTACCAAACCAGATGGTAAAAAAGTACCCCTTTTCAGTGGATTAATTCTGATTCACTCGAGTACATAGATTACAAATACTTTTCAGCTTATTCTAAAACGTATTTCAACGTTTTCAAATGCATTATGCTAATAAGATATTTAGATAAATCAGATCAGATCCCTTATTTCAGAAAAATGTAACCTCTTTTTTATTTATTTGGGTTACGGCTACGGCAACCGTTCGTACCGTTGGAGACAGTTGGGTCGTGGGTCACGGGCGGATCTCGTCAACACTTAACTGGAAAAAGGGTCTACCTACTCCAAAAAGATTCACTTAACTTAAAATTATTTAATAATCACGAGCACAAGTTTTAGAGACAAACAAAAAAATGAAAAATAAAAAATAATATTTCAAAAAATAAGAGAGAAATTTAAATGTAATGTTTACAACTATCCAAATTAATTAGGCATAATAGAAATGAAAATGTTCAACATTAAACTAATAGTGTTAAAGTGTAATTGATCTTATCTAGTGTTCGTGAAACACAATCTCATGGTAGACAAATAGCGATTGAATAATAAATGAGTAATAATAGTGAAAGTAATGTCTGGCCTTTATCATTTGTGGTGCTGTTTAAATATCTGGCTATTGAACTAAAATGAGCGTTTATTGACATGTGCGGAGTCCAAAACGTTTGGTACCATAAATGACCCGCAACAAAAATGTCTGGTAACTAAAATGTCCTATATCTAAAATGTCTGGAGCCTCAAGGTCCGGAGTCTAAAACCCTCTAAAAAAAATACCAAAAAAATAAGCCTGTACAGGCTTGGCCAACTAATTAAACATACATCTAATGGACAGTCTGCGTTTTTGACTGCCAGGTCGCGGTCGGTGCTTTCTGGTATGGAGACGAATGATTGGCACGAGGCAAGGTTTTCCACTGCCCTTGTCTTGAAGCAAGATATATGCACTACCTACGTAGTGGTCGATAATTTTTAAACGCTACAACAATCAAATTCCTTCGGAGGACTTTCAAAAACCAGTTCTGACAATATGGTTTGGCTATACTATTACTATTACTATGACTATTACTGTTACTATTACTATTACTATTACTGTTACTATTACTATTACTATTACTATTACTATTATTATTACTATTATTATTACTATTACTATTACTATTACTATTACTATTACTATTACTATTACTATTAC
>JARFXV010002911.1:0-26659 GCA_031761425.1 Cosmopolites sordidus
GTGGCTTTCAGTTTTCTGAAGTTTTCCTATGGTACCCCTTATGAAATTTTTCGAACAAATTGAAAAACTTTAAAATATAGAGTCGCTTCATTTTCGGATATTTGACGCTCCAAAACACGCGCATCAATAATCTGGCACCCGTTTTGATTTATCTCTTTTAGTTTTCGATATATGATTTTTTGAAAATCGAACATTTTGCAAAAATCGCATTCCTCGACCAGTTTTCTGCGAATATCTAGAAAACCGTTCGAGATATCAAACTGCGCTTTGCGCCATTCGATTCGCCGTACTTTTCTCCATCTTGTGGCTTACTTTCATAGACATTGCGTGGCTTTCAGTTTTCTGAAGTTTTCCTATGGTACCCCTTATGAAATTTTTCGAACAAATTGAAAAACTTTAAAAAATAGAGTCGCTTCATTTTGGGATATTTGACGCTCCAAAACACGCGCATCAATAATCTGTCACCCGTTTTTATTTATCTCTTTTAGTTTTCGAGATATGATTTTTTGAAAATCGAACATTTTGCAAAAATCGCATTCCTCGACCAGTTTTCTGCGAATATCTAGAAAACCGTTCGAGATATCAAACTGCGCTTTGCGCCATTCGATTCGCCGTACTTTTCTCCATCTTGTGGCTTACTTTCATAGACATTGCGTGGCTTTCAGTTTTCTGAAATTTTCCTATGGTACCCCTTATGAAATTTTTCGAACAAATTGCAAAACTTAAAAAAATAGAATCGCTTCATTTTGGGATATTTGATGCTCCAAAACACGCGCATCAATAATCTGGCACCCGTTTTGATTTATCTCTTTTAGTTTTCGAGATATGATTTTTTGAAAATCGAAGAAAATCGAACATTTTGCAAGAATCGCATTCCCCGACCAGTTTTCTCCGAATATCTAGAAAACCGTTCGAGATATCAAACTGGGCTTTGCGCCATTCGATTCGCTTTACTTTTCTCCATCTTTTGGCTTACTTTCATAGAAATTGCGTGGCTTTCACTTTTCTGAAGTTTTCCTATGGTACCCCCTTATGAAATTTTTCGAACAAATTGCAAAACTTTAAAAAATAGAATCGCTTCATTTTGGGATATTTGACGCTCCAAAACACGCGCATCAATAATCTGTCACCCGTTTTTATTTATCTCTTTTAGTTTTCGAGATATGATTTTTTGAAAATTGAAGAAAATCGAACATTTTGCAAAAATCGCATTCCTCGACCAGTTTTCTGCGAATATCTAGAAAACCGTTCGAGATATCAAACTGCGCTTTGCGCCATTCGATTCGCCGTACTTTTCTCCATCTTGTGGCTTACTTTCATAGACATTGCGTGGCTTTCAGTTTTCTGAAGTTTTCCTATGGTACCCCCCTTATGCAAAAATCGCATTCCCCGACCAGTTTTCTCCGAATATCTAGAAAACCGTTCGAGATATCAAACTGCGAGATATCAAACTGCTCAATAATCTGGCACCCGTTTTGATTTATCTCTTTTGGTTTTCGAGATATGATTTTTTGAAAATCGAAGAAAATCGAACATTTTGTAAAAATCGCATTCCCCGACCAGTTTTCTGCCAATATCTAGAAAACCGTTCGAGATATCAAACTGCGCTTTGCGCCATTCGATTCGCCGTACTTTTCTCCATCTTGTGGCTTACTTTCATAGACATTGCGTGGCTTTCAGTTTTCTGAAGTTTTCCTATGGTACCCCCCTTATAAAATTTTTCAAACAAATTGCAAAATTTTAAAAAATAGAATCGCTTCATTTTGGGATATTTGACGCTCCAAAACACGCGCATTAATAATCTGGCACCCGTTTCGATTTATCTCTTTTAGTTTTCGAGATATGATTTTTTGAAATTCGAAGAAAATCGAACATTTTGCAAGAATCGCATTCCCCGACCAGTTTTCTCCGAATATCCAGAAAACCGTTCGAGATATCAAACTGCGCTTTGCGCCATTCGATTCGCGGTACTTTTCTCCATCTTGTGGCTTACTTTCATAGAAATTGCGTGGCTTTCACTTTTCTGAAGTTTTCCTATGGTACCCCCTTATGAAATTTTTCGAACAAATTGCAAAACTTTAAAAAATAGAATCGCTTCATTTTCGGATATTTGACGCTCCAAAACACGCGCATCAATAATCTGGCACCCGTTTTGATTTATCTCTTTTAGTTTTCGAGATATGATTTTTTGAAAATTGAAGAAAATCGAACATTTTGCAAAAATCGCATTCCCCGACCAGTTTTCTGCGAATATCTAGAAAACCGTTCGAGATATCAAACTGCGCTTTGCGCCATTCGATTCGCCGTACTTTTCTCCATCTTGTGGCTTACTTTCATAGAAATTGAGTGGCTTTCACTTTTCTAAAGTTTTCCCATGGTACCCCCCTTATGAAATTTTTCGAACAAATTGCAAAACTTTAAAAAATAGAATCGCTTCATGGGGTATTTGACGCTCCAAAACACGCGCATCAATAATCTGTCACCCGTTTTTATTTATCTCTTTTAGTTTTCGAGATATGATTTTTTGAAAATCGAACATTTTGCAAAAATCGCATTCCTCGACCAGTTTTCTGCGAATATCTAGAAAACCGTTCGAGATATCAAACTGCGCTTTGCGCCATTCGATTCGCCGTACTTTTCTCCATCTTGTGGCTTACTTTCATAGAAATTGCGTGGCTTTCACTTTTCTGAAGTTTTCCTATGGTACCCCCTTATGAAATTTTTCGAACAAATTGCCAAACTTTAAAAAATAGAATCGCTTCATTTTCGGATATTTGACGCTCCAAACCACGCGCATCAATAATCTGGCACCCGTTTTGATTTATCTCTTTTAGTTTTCGAGATATAATTTTTTGAAAATCGAAGAAAATCGAATATTTTGCAAGAATCGCTTTCCCCGCCCAGGTTTCTGCGAATATCTAGAAAACCGTTCGAGATATCAAACTGCGCTTTGCGCCATTCGATTCGCCGTACTTTTCTCCATCTTGTGGCTTACTTTCATAGAAATTGAGTGGCTTTCACTTTTCTGAAGTTTTCCTATGGTATCCCCTTATAAAATTTTTCAAACAAATTGCAAAATTTTAAAAAATAGAATCGCTCCATTTTGGGATATTTGACGCTCCAAAACACGCGCATCAATAATCTGGCACCCGTTTTGATTTATCTCTTTTAGTTTTCGAGATATGATTTTTTGAAAATCGAAGAAAATCGAACATTTTGCAAGAATCGCATTCCCCGACCAGTTTTTTCCGAATATCTAGAAAACCGTTCGAGATATCAAACTGCGCTTTGCGCCATTCGATTCGCGGTACTTTTCTCCATCTTGTGGCTTACTTTCATAGAAATTGAGTGGCTTTCACTTTTCTGAAGTTTTCCTATGGTACCCCCTTATAAAATTTTTCAAACAAATTGCAAAATTTTAAAAAAATAGAATCGCTTCAGTTTGGGATATTTGACGCTCCAAGACACGCGAATCAATAATCTGGCACCCGTTTTGATTTATCTCTTTTAGTTTTCGAGATATGATTTTTTGAAAATCGAAGAAAATCGAACATTTTGCAAGGATCGCATTCCCCGACCAGTTTTCTGCGAATACCTAGAAAACCGTTCGAGATATTAAACTGCGCTTTGCGCCATTCGATTCGCCGTACTTTTCTCCATCTTGTGGCTTACTTTCATAGACATTGCCTGGCTTTCACTTTTCTGAAGTTTTCCTATTGTACCCCCTTATGACATTTTTCGAACAAATTGCAAAACTGTAAAAAATAGAATCGCTTCATTTTCGGATATTTGGCGCTCCAAATCACGCGCATCAATAATCTGGCACCCGTTTTGATTTATCTCTTTTAGTTTTCGAGATATGATTTTTTGAAAATCGAAGAAAATCGAACATTTTGCAAGAATCGCATTCCCCGACCAGTTTTTTCCGAATATCTAGAAAACCGTTCGAGATATCAAACTGCGCTTTGCGCCATTCGATTCGCGGTACTTTTCTCCATCTTGTGGCTTACTTTCATAGAAATTGAGTGGCTTTCACTTTTCTGAAGTTTTCCTATGGTACCCCCTTATAAAATTTTTCAAACAAATTGCAAAATTTTAAAAAATAGAATCGCTTCAGTTTGGGATATTTGACGCTCCAAAACACGCGAATCAAGGCACCCGTTTTGATTTATCTCTTTTAGTTTTCGAGATATGATTTTTTGAAAATCGAAGAAAATCGAACATTTTGCAAGAATCGCATTCCCCGACCAGTTTTCTGCGAATATCTAGAAAACCGTTCGAGATATTAAACTACGCTTTGCGCCATTCGATTCGCCGTACTTTTTCTCCATCTTGTGGCTTACTTTCATAGACATTGCGTGGCTTTCACATTTCTGAAGTTTTCCTATGGTACCCCCTTATGACATTTTTCGAACAAATTGCAAAACTGTAAAAAAATAGAATCGCTTCATTTTCGGATATTTGGCGCTCCAAAATCACGCGCATCAATAATCTGGCACCCGTTTTTGATTTATCTCTTTTAGTTTTCGAGATATGATTTTTTGAAAATCGAAGAAAATCAAATATTTTGCAAGAATCGCATTCCCCGACCAGTTTTCTGCGAATATCTAGAAAACCGTTCGAGATATCAAACTGCGAGATATCAAACTGCGAGATATCAAACTGCTCAATAATCTGGCACCCGTTTTGATTTATCTCTTTTAGTTTTCGAGATAAAATTTTTTGAAAATCGAAGAAAATCGAACATTTTGCAAAAAATCGCATTCCCCGACCAGTTTTCTGCGAATATCTAGAAAACCGTTCGAGATATCAAACTGCACTTTGTGCCATTCGATTCGCCGTAATTTTCTCCATATTGTGGCTTACTTTCATAGACATTGCGTGGCTTTCACTTTTCTGAAGTTTTCCTATTGTACCCCCTTATGACATTTTTCGAACAAATTGCAAGACTTTAAAAAAATAGAATCACTTCATTTTCGTATATTTGACGCTCCAAATCACGCGCATCAATAATCTGGCACCCGTTTTGATTTATCTCTTTTAGTTTTCGAGATCTGATTTTTTGAAAATCGAAGAAAATCAAATATTTTGCAAGAATCGCATTCCCCGACCAGTTTTCTGCGAATATCTAGAAAACCGTTCGAGATATCAAACTGCGCTTTGCGCCATTCGATTCGCCGTACTTTTCTCCATCTTGTGGCTTACTTTCATAGAAATTGCGTGGCTTTCACTTTTCTGAAGTTTTTCCTATGGTACCCCCTTATAAAATTTTTCAAACAAATTGCAAAATTTTAAAAATTAGAATCGCTTCATTTTGGGATATTTGACGCTCCAAAACACGCGCATTAATAATCTGGCACCCGTTTCGATTTATCTCTTTTAGTTTTCGAGATATGATTTTTTTGAAAATCGAAGAAAATCGAACATTTTTGCAAGAATCGCATTCCCCGACCAGTTTTCTCCGAATATCCAGAAAACCGTTCGAGATATCAAACTGCGCTTTGCGCCATTCGATTCGCCGTACTTTTCTCCATCTTGTGGCTTACTTTCATAGACATTGCGTGGCTTTCAGTTTTCTGAAGTTTTCCTATGGTACCCCTTATGAAATTTTTCGAACAAATTGAAAAACTTTAAAAAATAGAGTCGCTTCATTTTCGGATATTTGACGCTCCAAAACACGCGCATCAATAATCTGGCAAACGTTTTGATTTATCTCTTTTAGTTTTCGAGATATAATTTTTTTGAAAATCGAAGAAAATCGAACATTTTGCAAAAATCGCATTCCCCGACCAGTTTTCTGCGAATATCTAGAAAACCGTTCGAGATATCAAACTGCGCTTTGCGCCATTCGATTCGCCGTACTTTTCTCCATCTTGTGGCTTACTTTCATAGAAATTGCGTGGCTTTCACTTTTCTGAAGTTTTCCTATGGTACCCCCTTATGAAATTTTTCGAACAAATTGCAAAATTATAATAAATAGAATCGCTTCATTTTCGGATATTTGACGCTCCAAACCACGCGCATCAATAATCTGGCACCCGTTTTGATTTATCTCTTTTAGTTTTCGAGATATGATTTTTTGAAAATCGAAGAAAATCGAATATTTTGCAAGAATCGCATTCCCCGACCAGTTTTCTGCGAATATCTAGAAAACCGTTCGAGATATCAAACTGCGCTTTGCGCCATTCGATTCGCCGTACTTTTTCTCAATCTTGTGGCTTACTTTCATAGAAATTGAGTGGCTTTCACTTTTCTGAAGTTTTCCTATGGTACCCCCTTATAAAATTTTTCAAACAAATTGCAAAATTTTAAAAAATAGAATCGCTTCATTTTGGGATATTTGACGCTCCAAAACACGCGCATTAATAATCTGTCACCCGTTTTGATTTATCTCTTTTAGTTTTCGAGATATGATTTTTTGAAAATCGAAGAAAATCGAACATTTTGCAAGAATCGCATTCCGCGACCAGTTTTCTGCGAATATCTAGAAAACCGTTCGAGATATCAAACTGCGCTTTGCGCCATTCGATTCGCCGTACTTTTCTCCATCTTGTGGCTTACTTTCATAGAAATTGAGTGGCTTTCACTTTTCTGAAGTTTTCCTATGGTACCCCCATATAAAATTTTTCAAATTGCAAAACTTTAAAAAATAGAATCGCTTCATTTTGGGATATTTGACGCTCCAAAACACGCGCATCAATAATCTGTCACCCGTTTTTATTTATCTCTTTTAGTTTTCGAGATATGATTTTTTTGAAAATCGAAAATTTTGCAAAAATCGCATTCCTCGACCAGTTTTCTGCGAATATCTAGAAATCCGTTCGAGATATCAAACTGCGCTTTGCGCCATTCGATTCGCCGTACTTTTCTCCATCTTGTGGCTTACTTTCATAGACATTGCGTGGCTTTCAGTTTTCTGAAGTTTTCCTATGGTACCCCCTTATAAAATTTTACAAACATATTGCAAAATTTTAAAAAATAGAATCGCTTCATTTTGGGATATTTGACGCTCCAAAACACGCGCATTAATAATCTGTCACCCGTTTTGATTTATCTCTTTTAGTTTTCGAGATATGATTTTTTGAAAATCGAAGAAAATCGAACATTTTGCAAGAATCGCATTCCCCGACCAGTTTTCTGCGAATATCTAGAAAACCGTTCGAGATATCAAACTGCGCTTTGCGCCATTCGATTCGCCGTACTTTTCTCCATCTTGTGGCTTACTTTCATAGACATTGCGTGGCTTTCAGTTTTCTGAAGTTTTCCTATGGTACCCCCTTATAAAATTTTTCAAACAAATTGCAAAATTTTAAAAAATAGAATCGCTTCATTTTGGGATATTTGACGCTCCAAAACACGCGCATTAATAATCTGGCACCCGTTTTGATTTATCTCTTTTAGTTTTCGAGATATGATTTTTTGAAAATCGAAGAAAATCGAACATTTTGCAAGAATCGCATTACCCGACCAGTTTTCTCCGAATATCCAGAAAACCGTTCGAGATATCAAACTGCGCTTTGCGCCATTCGATTCGCGGTACTTTTCTCCATCTTGTGGCTTACTTTCATAGAAATTGCGTGGCTTTCACTTTTCTGAAGTTTTCCTATGGTACCCCCTTATGCAAAAATCGCATTCCCCGACCAGTTTTCTCCGAATATCTAGAAAACCGTTCGAGATATCAAACTGCGAGATATCAAACTGCTCAATAATCTGGCACCCGTTTTGATTTATCTCTTTTGGTTTTCGAGATATGATTTTTTGAAAATCGAAGAAAATCGAACATTTTGTAAAAATCGCATTCCCCGACCAGTTTTCTGCCAACATCTAAAAAAACCGTTCGAGATATCAAACTGCGCTTTGCGCCATTCGATTCGCCGTACTTTTCTCCATCTTGTGGCTTACTTTCATAGACATTGCGTGGCTTTCAGTTTTCTGAAGTTTTCCTATGGTACCCCTTATGAAATTTTTCGAACAAATTGCAAAACTTTAAAAAATAGAGTCGCTTCATTTTCGGATATTTGACGCTCCAAAACACGCGCATCAATTATCTGGCACCCGTTTTGATTTATCTCTTTTAATTTTCGAGATATAATTTTTTGAAAATCGAAGAAAATCGAACATTTTGCAAAAATCGCATTCCCCGACCAGTTTTCTGCGAATATCTAGAAAACCGTTCGAGATATCAAACTGCATTTTGTGCCATTCGATTCGCCGTAATTTTCTCCATATTGTGGCTTACTTTCATAGACATTGCGTGGCTTTCACTTTTCTGAAGTTTTCCTATTGTACCCCCTTATGACATTTTTCGAACAAATTGCAAAACTTTAAAAAATAGAATCACTTCATTTTCGTATATTTGACGCTCCAAATCACGCGCATCAATAATCTGGCACCCGTTTTGATTTATCTCTTTTAGTTTTCGAGATATGATTTTTTGAAAATCGAAGAAAATCGAACATTTTGCAAAAATCGCATTCCCCGACCAGTTTTCTCCGAATATCTAGAAAACCGTTCGAGATATCAAACTGCGAGATATCAAACTGCTCAATAATCTGGCACCCGTTTTGATTTATCTCTTTTGGTTTTCGAGATATGATTTTTTGAAAATCGAAGAAAATCGAACATTTTGTAAAAATCGCATTCCCCGACCAGTTTTCTGCCAATATCTAGAAAACCGTTCGAGATATCAAACTGCGCTTTGTGGCATTCGATTCGCCGTACTTTTCTCCAACTTGTGGCTTACTTTCATAGAAATTGAGTGGCTCTCACTTTTCTGAAGTTTTCCTATGGTACCCCCTTATGAAATTTTTCAAACAAATTGCAAAACTTTAAAAAATAGAATCGCTTCATTTTGTGATATTTGACGCTCCGAAACACGCGCATCAATAATCTGGCACCCCTTTTGATTTATCTCTTTTAGTTTTTGAGATATGATTTTTTGAAAATCGAAAATTTTGCAAAAATCGCATTCCTCGACCAGTTTTCTGCGAATATCTAGAAAACCGTTCGAGATATCAAACTTCGCTTTGCGCCATTCGATTCGCAGTACTTTTCTACATCTTGTGGCTTATTTTCATAGACATTGCGTGGCTTTCAGTTTTCTGAAGTTTTCCTATGGTACCCCTTATGAAATTTTTCGAACAAATTGCAAAACTTTAAAAAATAGAATCGCTTCATTTTCGGATATTTGACGCTCCAAACCACGCGCATCAATAAGCTGGCACCCATTCTGATTTATCTCTTTTAGTTTTCGAGATATGATTTTTTGAAAATCGAAGAAAATCAAATATTTTGCAAGAATCGCATTCCCCGACCAGTTTTCTGCCAATATCTAGAAAACCGTTCGAGATATCAAACTGCGCTTTGCGCCATTCGATTCGCCGTACTTTTCTCCATCTTGTGGCTTACTTTCATAGAAATTGAGTGGCTTTCACTTTTCTGAAGTTTTCCTATGGTACCCCCTTATAAAATTTTTCAAACAAATTGCAAAATTTTAAAAAATAGAATCGCTTCATTTTGGGATATTTGACGCTCCAAAACACGCGCATTAATAATCTGGCACCCGTTTTGATTTATCTCTTTTAGTTTTCGAGATAGGATTTTTTGAAAATCGAAGAAAATCGAACATTTTGCAAGAATCGCATTCCCCGACCAGTTTTCTGCTAATATCTAGAAAACCGTTCGAGATATCAAACTGCGCTTTGCGCCATTCGATTCGCCGTACTTTTCTCCATCTTGTGGCTTACTTTCATAGAAATTGCGTGGCTTTCACTTTTCTGAAGTTTTCCTATGGTACCCCCTTATGAAATTTTTCGAACAAATTGCAAAACTTTAAAAATTAGAATCGCTTCATTTTCGGATATTTGACGCTCCAAACCACGCGCATCAATAATCTGGCACCCGTTTTGATTTATCTCTTTTAGTTTTCGAGATATGATGTTTTGAAAATCGAAGAAAATCGAATATTTTGCAAGAATCGCATTCCCCGACCAGTTTTCTGCGAATATCTAGAAAACCGTTCGAGATATCAAACTGCGCTTTGCGCCATTCGATTCGCCGTACTTTTCTCCATCTTGTGGCTTACTTTCATAGAAATTGCGTGGCTTTCACTTTTCTGAAGTTTTCCTATGGTACCCCCTTATGAAATTTTTCGAACAAATTGCAAAACTTTAAAAAATAGAATCGCTTCATTTTCGGATATTTGACGCTCCAAAACACGCGCATCAATAATCTGGCACCCGTTTTGATTTATCTCTTTTAGTTTTCGAGATATGATTTTTTGAAAATTGAAGAAAATCGAACATTTTGCAAAAATCGCATTCCCCGACCAGTTTTCTGCGAATATCTAGAAAACCGTTCGAGATATCAAACTGCGCTTTGCGCCATTCGATTCGCCGTACTTTTCTCCATCTTGTGGCTTACTTTCATAGAAATTGAGTGGCTTTCACTTTTCTGAAGTTTTCCCATGGTACCCCCTTATGAAATTTTTCGAACAAATTGCAAAACTTTAAAAAATAGAATCGCTTCATGGGGTATTTGACGCTCCAAAACACGCGCATCAATAATCTGTCACCCGTTTTTATTTATCTCTTTTAGTTTTCGAGATATGATTTTTTGAAAATCGAACATTTTGCAAAAATCGCATTCCTCGACCAGTTTTCTGCGAATATCTAGAAAACCGTTCGAGATATCAAACTGCGCTTTGCGCCATTCGATTCGCCGTACTTTTCTCCATCTTGTGGCTTACTTTCATAGACATTGCGTGGCTTTCAGTTTTCTGAAGTTTTCCTATGGTACCCCTTATGAAATTTTTCGAACAAATTGCAAAACTTTAAAAAATAGAGTCGCTTTATTTTCGGATATTTGACGCTCCAAAACACGCGCATCAATAATCTGGCACCCGTTTTGATTTATCTCTTTTAGTTTTCGAGATATAATTTCTTGAAAATCGAAGAAAATCGAACATTTTGCAAGAATCGCATGCCCCGACCAGTTTTCTGCGAATATCTAGAAAACCGTTCGAGATATCAAACTGCGCTTTGCGCCATTCGATTCGCCGTACTTTTCTCCATCTTGTGGCTTACTTTCATAGAAATTGCGTGGCTTTCACTTTTCTGAAGTTTTCCTATGGTACCCCCTTATGAAATTTTTCGAACAAATTGCAAAACTTTAAAAAATAGAATCGCTTCATGGGGTATTTGACGCTCCAAAACACGCGCATCAATAATCTGTCACCCGTTTTTATTTATCTCTTTTAGTTTTCGAGATATGATTTTTTGAAAATCGAACATTTTGCAAAAATCGCATTCCTCGACCAGTTTTCTGCGAATATCTAGAAGACCGTTCGAGATATCAAACTGCGCTTTGCGCCATTCGATTCGCCGTACTTTTCTCCATCTTGTGGCTTACTTTCATAGACATTGCGTGGCTTTCAGTTTTCTGAAGTTTTCCTATGGTACCCTTTATGAAATTTTTCGAACAAATTGCAAAACTTTAAAAAATAGAGTCGCTTCATTTTCGGATATTTGACGCTCCAAAACACGCGCATCAATAATCTGGCACCCGTTTTGATTTATCTCTTTTAGTTTTCGAGATATAATTTTTTGAAAATCGAAGAAAATCGAACATTTTGCAAGAATCGCATTCCCCGACCAGTTTTCTGCGAATATCTAGAAAACCGTTCGAGATATCAAACTGCGCTTTGCGCCATTCGATTCGCCGTACTTTTCTCCATCTTGTGGCTTACTTTCATAGAAATTGCGTGGCTTTCACTTTTCTGAAGTTTTCCTATGGTACCCTCTTATGAAATTTTTCGAACAAATTGCCAAACTTTAAAAAATAGAATCGCTTCATTTTCGGATATTTGACGCTCCAAACCACGCGCATCAATAATCTGGCACCCGTTTTGATTTATCTCTTTTAGTTTTCGAGATATGATTTTTTGAAAATCGAAGAAAATCGAATATTTTGCAAGAATCGCTTTCCCCGACCAGGTTTCTGCGAATATCTAGAAAACCGTTCGAGATATCAAACTGCGCTTTGCGCCATTCGATTCGCCGTACTTTTCTCCATCTTGTGGCTTACTTTCATAGAAATTGAGTGGCTTTCACTTTTCTGAAGTTTTCCTATGGTACCCCCTTATAAAATTTTTCAAACAAATTGCAAAATTTTAAAAAATAGAATCGCTTCATTTTGGGATATTTGACGCTCCAAAACACGCGCATCAATAATCTGGCACCCGTTTTGATTTATCTCTTTTAGTTTTCGAGATATGATTTTTTGAAAATCGAAGAAAATCGAACATTTTGCAAGAATCGCATTCCAAGACCAGTTTTTTCCGAATATCTAGAAAACCGTTCGAGATATCAAACTGCGCTTTGCGCCATTCGATTCGCGGTACTTTTCTCCATCTTGTGGCTTACTTTCATAGAAATTGAGTGGCTTTCACTTTTCTGAAGTTTTCCTATGATACCCCCTTATAAAATTTTTCAAACAAATTGCAAAATTTTAAAAAATAGAATCGCTTCAGTTTGGGATATTTGACGCTCCAAAACACGCGAATCAATAATCTGTCACCCGTTTTTATTTATCTCTTTTAGTTTTCGACATATGATTTTTTGAAAATCGAAAATTTTGCAAAAATCGCATTCCTCGACCAGTTTTCTGCCAATATCTAGAAAACCGTTCGAGATATTAAACTGCGCTTTGCGCCATTCGATTCGCCGTACTTTTCTCCATCTTGTGGCTTACTTTCATAGACATTGCCTGGCTTTCACTTTTCTGAAGTTTTCCTATTGTACCCCCTTATGATATTTTTCGAACAAATTGCAAAACTGTAAAAAATAGAATCGCTTCATTTTCGGATATTTGACGCTCCAAACCACGCGCATCAATAATCTGGCACCCGTTTTGATTTATCTCTTTTAGTTTTCGAGATATAATTTTTTGAAAATCGAAGAAAATCGAACATTTTGCAAAAATCGCATTCCCCGACCAGTTTTCTGCGAATATCTAGAAAACCGTTCGAAATATCAAACTGCGCTTTACGCCATTCGATTCGCTGTACTTTTCTCCATCTTGTGGCTTACTTTCATAGACATTGCGTGGCTTTCAGTTTTCTGAAGTTTTCCTATGGTACCCCCTTATGCAAAAATCGCATTCCCCGACCAGTTTTCTCCGAATATCTAGAAAACCGTTCGAGATATCAAACTGCGAGATATCAAACTGCTCAATAATCTGGCACCCGTTTTGATTTATCTCTTTTGGTTTTCGAGATATGATTTTTGAAAATCGAAGAAAATCGAACATTTTGCAAGAATCGCATTACCCGACCAGTTTTCTGCGAATATCTAGAAAACCGTTCGAGATATCAAACTGCGCTTTGCGCCATTCGATTCGCCGTACTTTTCTCCATCTTGTGGCTTACTTTCATAGACATTGCGTGGCTTTCAGTTTTCTGAAGTTTTCCTATGGTACCCCTTATGAAATTTTTCGAACAAATTGCAAAACTTTAAAAAATAGAGTCGCTTTATTTTCGGATATTTGACGCTCCAAAACACGCGCATCAATAATCTGGCACCCGTTTTGATTTATCTCTTTTAGTTTTCGAGATATAATTTTTTGAAAATCGAAGAAAATCGAACATTTTGCAAAAATCGCATTCCTCGACCAGTTTTCTGCGAATATCTAGAAAACCGTTCGAGATATCAAACTGCGCTTTGCGCCATTCGATTCGCCGTACTTTTCTCCATCTTGTGGCTTACTTTCATAGAAATTGAGTGGCTTTCACTTTTCTGAAGTTTTCCTATGGTACCCCCTTATAAAATTTTTCATACAAATTGCAAAATTTTAAAATATAGAATCGCTTCAGTTTGGGATATTTGACGCTCCAAAACACGCGAATCAATAATCTGTCACCCGTTTTTATTTATCTCTTTTAGTTTTCGAGATATGATTTTTTGAAAATCGAAAATTTTGCAAAAATCGCATTCCTCGACCAGTTTTCTGCGAATATCTAGAAAACCGTTCGAGATATTAAACTGCGCTTTGCGCCATTCGATTCGCCGTACTTTTCTCCATCTTGTGGCTTACTTTCATAGACATTGCCTGGCTTTCACTTTTCTGAAGTTTTCCTATTGTACCCCCTTATGACATTTTTCGAACAAATTGCAAAACTGTAAAAAATAGAATCGCTTCATTTTCGGATATTTGACGCTCCAAACCACGCGCATCAATAAGCTGGCACCCGTTTTGATTTATCTCTTTTAGTTTTCGAGATATGATTTTTTGAAAATCGAAGAAAATCAAATATTTTGCAAGAATCGCATTCCCCGACCAGTTTTCTGCGAATATCTAGAAAACCGTTCGAGATATCAAACTGCGCTTTGCGCCATTTGATTCGCCGTACTTTTCTCCATCTTGTGGCTTACTTTCATAGAAATTGAGTGGCTTTCACTTTTCTGAAGTTTTCCTATGGTACCCCCTTATAAAATTTTTCAAACAAATTGCAAAATTTTAAAAAATAGAATCGCTTCATTTTGGGATATTTGACGCTCCAAAACACGCGCATTAATAATCTGGCACCCGTTTTGATTTATCTCTTTTAGTTTTCGAGATATGATTTTTTGAAAATCGAAGAAAATCGAACATTTTGCAAGAATCGCATTCCCCGACCAGCTTTCTGCGAATATCTAGAAAACCGTTCGAGATATCAAACTGCGCTTTGCGCCATTCGATTCGCCGTACTTTTCTCCATCTTGTGGCTTACTTTCATAGAAATTGCGTGGTTTTCACTTTTCTGAAGTTTTCCTATGGTACCCCCTTATGAAATTTTTCGAACAAATTGCAAAACTTTAAAAAATAGAATCGCTTCATTTTCGGATATTTGACGCTCCAAAACACGCGCATCAATAATCTGGCACCCGTTTTGATTTATCTCTTTTAGTTTTCGAGATATGATGTTTTGAAAATCGAAGAAAATCGAATATTTTGCAAGAATCGCATTCCCCGACCAGTTTTCTGCGAATATCTAGAAAACCGTTCGAGATATCAAACTGCGTTTTGCGCCATTCGATTCGCCGTACTTTTCTCCATCTTGTGGCTTACTTTCATAGAAATTGAGTGGCTTTCACTTTTCTGAAGTTTTCCTATGGTACCCCCTTATAAAATTTTTCAAACAAATTGCAAAACTTTAAAAAATAGAATCGCTTCATTTTCTGATATTTGACGCTCCGAAACACGCGCATCAATAATCTGGCACCCCTTTTGATTTATCTCTTTTAGTTTTCGAGATATGATTTTTTGAAAATCGAAGAAAATCGAACATTTTGCAAAAATCGCATATCCCGATCAGTTTTCTGCGAATATCTAGAAAACCGTTCGAGATATCAAACTGCGCTTTGCGCCATTCGATTTCGCCGTAATTTTCTCCATCTTGGGGCTTACTTTCATAGACATTGAGTGGCTTTCACTTTTCTGAAGTTTTCCTATGGTAGCCCCTTATAAAATTTTTCAAACAAATTGCCAAATTTTAAAAAATAGAATCGCTTCATTTTGGGATATTTGACGCTCCAAAACACGCGCATTAATAATCTGGCACCCGTTTTGATTTATCTCTTTTAGTTTTCGAGATATGATTTTTTGAAAATCGAAGAAAATCGAACATTTTGCAAGAATCGCATTCCCCGACCAGTTTTCTGCGAATATCTAGAAAACCGTTCGAGATATCAAACTGCGCTTTGCGCCATTCGATTCGCCGTACTTTTCTCCATCTTGTGGCTTACTTTCATAGAAATTGAGTGGCTTTCACTTTTCTGAGGTTTTCCTATGGTACCCCCTTATGAAATTTTTCGAACAAATTGCAAAACTTTAAAAAATAGAATCGCTTCATTTTCGGATATTTGACGCTCCAAACCACGCGCATCAATAAGCTGGCACCCGTTTTGATTTATCTCTTTTAGTTTTCGAGATATGATTTTTTGAAAATCGAAGAAAATCGAACATTTTGCAAAAATCGCATACCCCGATCAGTTTTCTGCGAATATCTAGAAAACCGTTCGAGATATCAAACTGCGCTTTGCGCCATTCGATTTCGCCGTAATTTTCTCCATCTTGGGGCTTACTTTCATAGACATTGAGTGGCTTTCACTTTTCTGAAGTTTTCCTATGGTACCCCCTTATAAAATTTTTCAAACAAATTGCAAAATTTTAAAAAATAGAATCGCTTCATTTTGGGATATTTGACGCTCCAAAACACGCGCATTAATAATCTGGCACCCGTTTTGATTTATCTCTTTTAGTTTTCGAGATATGATTTTTTGAAAATCGAAGAAAATCGAACATTTTGCAAGAATCGCATTCCCCGACCAGTTTTCTGCGAATATCTAGAAAACCGTTCGAGATATCAAACTGCGCTTTGCGCCATTCGATTCGCCGTACTTTTCTCCATCTTGTGGCTTACTTTCATAGAAATTGCGTGGTTTTCACTTTTCTGAAGTTTTCCTATGGTACCCCCTTATGAAATTTTTCGAACAAATTGCAAAATTTTAAAAAATAGAATCGCTTCATTTTCGGATATTTGACGCTCCAAACCACGCGCATCAATAAGCTGGCACCCGTTTTGATTTATCTCTTTTAGTTTTCGAGATATGATTTTTTGAAAATTGAAGAAAATCGAACATTTTGCAAAAATCGCATTCCCCGACCAGTTTTCTGCGAATATCTAGAAAACCGTTCGAGATATCAAACTGCGCTTTGCGCCATTCGATTCGCCGTACTTTTCTCCATCTTGTGGCTTACTTTCATAGAAATTGAGTGGCTTTCACTTTTCTGAAGTTTTCCCATGGTACCCCCTTATGAAATTTTTCGAACAAATTGCAAAACTTTAAAAAATAGAATCGCTTCATGGGGTATTTGACGCTCCAAAACACGCGCATCAATAATCTGTCACCCGTTTTTATTTATCTCTTTTAGTTTTCGAGATATGATTTTTTGAAAATCGAACATTTTGCAAAAATCGCATTCCTCGACCAGTTTTCTGCGAATATCTAGAAGACCGTTCGAGATATCAAACTGCGCTTTGCGCCATTCGATTCGCCGTACTTTTCTCCATCTTGTGGCTTACTTTCATAGACATTGCGTGGCTTTCAGTTTTCTGAAGTTTTCCTATGGTACCCCTTATGAAATGTTTCGAACAAATTGCAAAACTTTAAAAAATAGAGTCGCTTCATTTTCGGATATTTGACGCTCCAAAACACGCGCATCAATAATCTGGCACCCGTTTTGATTTATCTCTTTTAGTTTTCGAGATATAATTTTTTGAAAATCGAAGAAAATCGAACATTTTGCAAGAATCGCATTCCCCGACCAGTTTTCTGCGAATATCTAGAAAACCGTTCGAGATATCAAACTGCGCTTTGCGCCATTCGATTCGCCGTACTTTTCTCCATCTTGTGGCTTACTTTCATAGAAATTGCGTGGCTTTCACTTTTCTGAAGTTTTCCTATGGTACCCTCTTATGAAATTTTTCGAACAAATTGCCAAACTTTAAAAAATAGAATCGCTTCATTTTCGGATATTTGACGCTCCAAACCACGCGCATCAATAATCTGGCACCCGTTTTGATTTATCTCTTTTAGTTTTCGAGATATGATTTTTTGAAAATCGAAGAAAATCGAATATTTTGCAAGAATCGCTTTCCCCGACCAGGTTTCTGCGAATATCTAGAAAACCGTTCGAGATATCAAACTGCGCTTTGCGCCATTCGATTCGCCGTACTTTTCTCCATCTTGTGGCTTACTTTCATAGAAATTGAGTGGCTTTCACTTTTCTGAAGTTTTCCTATGGTACCCCCTTATAAAATTTTTCAAACAAATTGCAAAATTTTAAAAAATAGAATCGCTTCATTTTGGGATATTTGACGCTCCAAAACACGCGCATCAATAATCTGGCACCCGTTTTGATTTATCTCTTTTAGTTTTCGAGATATGATTTTTTGAAAATCGAAGAAAATCGAACATTTTGCAAGAATCGCACTCCAAGTCCAGTTTTTTCCGAACATCTAGAAAACCGTTCGAGATATCAAACTGCGCTTTGCGCCATTCGATTCGCGGTACTTTTCTCCATCTTGTGGCTTACTTTCATAGAAATTGAGTGGCTTTCACTTTTCTGAAGTTTTCCTATGGTACCCCCTTATAAAATTTTTCAAACAAATTGCAAAATTTTAAAAAATAGAATCGCTTCATTTTGGGATATTTGACGCTCCAAAACACGCGTATCAATAATCTGGCACCCCTTTTGATTTATCTCTTTTAGTTTTCGAGATATGATTTTTTGAAAATTGAAGAAAATCGAACATTTTGCAAAAATCGCATTCCCCGACCAGTTTTCTGCGAATATCTAGAAAATCGTTCGAGATATCAAACTGCGCTTTGCGCCATTCGAATCGCCGTACTTTTCTCCATCTTGTGGCTTACTTTCATAGAAATTGAGTGGCTTTCACTTTTCTGAAGTTTTCCTATGGTACCCCCTTATAAAATTTTTCAAATTGCAAAACTTTAAAAAATAGAATCGCTTCAGTTTGGGATATTTGACGCTCCAAAACACGCGAATCAATAATCTGTCACCCGTTTTTATTTATCTCTTTTAGTTTTCGAGATATGATTTTTTGAAAATCGAAAATTTTGCAAAAATCGCTTTCCTCGACCAGTTTTCTGCGAATATCTAGAAAACCGTTCGAGATATTAAACTGCGCTTTGCGCCATTCGATTCGCCGCACTTTTCTCCATCTTGTGGCTTACTTTCATAGAAATTGAGTGGCTTTCACTTTTCTGAAGTTTTCCTATGGTACCCCCTTATGAAATTTTTCGAACAAATTGCAAAACTTTAAAATATAGAATCGCTTCATTTTGGGATATTTGACGCTCCAAAACACGCGCATCAATAATCTGGCACCCGTTTTGATTTATCTCTTTTAGTTTTCGAGATATGATTTTTTGAAAATCGAAGAAAATCGAACATTTTGCAAGAATCGCATTCCCCGACCAGTTTTCTCCGAATATCTAGAAAACGGTTCGAGATATCAAACTGCGCTTTGCGCCATTCGATTCGCGGTACTTTTCTCCATCTTGTGGCTTACTTTCATAGAAATTGCGTGGCTTTCACTTTTCTGAAGTTTTCCTATGGTACCCCTTATGAAATTTTTCGAACAAATTGCAAAACTTTAAAAAATAGAGTCGCTTCATTTTCGGATATTTGACGCTCCAAAACACGCGCATCAATAATCTGGCACCCGTTTTGATTTATCTCTTTTAGTTTTCGAGATATAATTTTTTGAAAATCGAACATTTTGCAAAAATCGCATTCCCCGACCAGTTTTCTGCGAATATCTAGAAAACCGTTCGAGATATCAAACTGCACTTTGTGCCATTCGATTCGCCGTAATTTACTCCATATTGTGGCTTACTTTCATAGACATTGCCTGGCTTTCACTTTTCTGAAGTTTTCCTATTGTACCCCCTTATGACATTTTTCGAACAAATTGCAAAACTGTAAAAAATAGAATCGCTTCATTTTCGGATATTTGGCGCTCCAAATCACGCGCATCAATAATCTGGCACCCGTTTTGATTTATCTCTTTTAGTTTTCGAGATATGATTTTTTGAAAATCGAAGAAAATCGAACATTTTGCAAAAATCTCATTCCCCGACCAGTTTTCTCCGAATATCTAGAAAACCGTTCGAGATATCAAACTGCGCTTTGTGGAATTCGATTCGCCGTACTTTTCTCCAACTTGTGGCTTACTTTCATAGAAATTGAGTGGCTCTCACTTTTCTGAAGTTTTCCTATGGTACCCCCTTATAAAATTTTTCAAACAAATTGCAAAATTTTAAAAAATAGAATCGCTTCATTTTGGGATATTTGACGCTCCTAAACACGCGCATTAATAATCTGGCACCCGTTTTGATTTATCTCTTTTAGTTTTCGAGATATGATTTTTTGAAAATCGAAGAAAATCAAATATTTTGCAAGAATCGCATTCCCCGACCGAAGAAAATCGAACATTTTGCAAGAATCGCATTCCCCGACCAGTTTTCTGCGAATATCTAGAAAACCGTTCGAGATATCAAACTGCGCTTTGCGCCATTCGATTCGCCGTACTTTTCTCCATCTTGTGGCTTACTTTCATAGAAATTGCGTGGTTTTCACTTTTCTGAAGTTTTCCTATGGTACCCCCTTATGAAATTTTTCGAACAAATTGCAAAACTTTAAAAAATAGAATCGCTTCATTTCCGGATATTTGACGCTCCAAACCACGCGCATCAATAAGCTGGCACCCGTTTTGATTTATCTCTTTTAGTTTTCGAGATATGATTTTTTGAAAATTGAAGAAAATCGAACATTTTGCAAAAATCGCATTCCCCGACCAGTTTTCTGCGAATATCTAGAAAACCGTTCGAGATATCAAACTGCGCTTTGCGCCATTCGATTCGCCGTACTTTTCTCCATCTTGTGGCTTACTTTCATAGAAATTGAGTGGCTTTCACTTTTCTGAAGTTTTCCCATGGTACCCCCTTATGAAATATTTCGAACAAATTGCAAAACTTTAAAAAATAGAATCGCCTCATGGGGTATTTGACGCTCCAAAACACGCGCATCAATAATCTGTCACCCGTTTTTATTTATCTCTTTTAGTTTTCGAGATATGATTTTTTGAAAATCGAACATTTTGCAAAAATCGCATTCCTCGACCAGTTTTCTGCGAATATCTAGAAGACCGTTCGAGATATCAAACTGCGCTTTGCGCCATTCGATTCGCCGTACTTTTCTCCATCTTGTGGCTTACTTTCATAGACATTGCGTGGCTTTCAGTTTTCTGAAGTTTTCCTATGGTACCCCTTATGAAATTTTTCGAACAAATTGCAAAACGTTAAAAAATAGAGTCGCTTCATTTTCGGATATTTGACGCTCCAAAACACGCGCATCAATAATCTGGCACCCGTTTTGATTTATCTCTTTTAGTTTTCGAGATATAATTTTTTGAAAATCGAAGAAAATCGAACATTTTGCAAGAATCGCATTCCCCGACCAGTTTTCTGCGAATATCTAGAAAACCGTTCGAGATATCAAACTGCGCTTTGCGCCATTCGATTCGCCGTACTTTTCTCCATCTTGTGGCTTACTTTCATAGAAATTGCGTGGCTTTCACTTTTCTGAAGTTTTCCTATGGTACCCTCTTATGAAATTTTTTCGAACAAATTGCCAAACTTTAAAAAATAGAATCGCTTCATTTTTCGGATATTTGACGCTCCAAACCACGCGCATCAATAATCTGGCACCCGTTTTGATTTATCTCTTTTAGTTTTTCGAGATATGATTTTTTGAAAATCGAAGAAAATCGAATATTTTGCAAGAATCGCTTTCCCCGACCAGGTTTCTGCGAATATCTAGAAAACCGTTCGAGATATCAAACTGCGCTTTGCGCCATTCGAATCGCCGTACTTTTCTCCATCTTGTGGCTTACTTTCATAGAAATTGAGTGGCTTTCACTTTTCTGAAGTTTTCCTATGGTACCCCCTTATAAAATTTTTCAAACAAATTGCAAAATTTTAAAAAATAGAATCGCTTCATTTTGGGATATTTGACGCTCCAAAACACGCGCATCAATAATCTAGCACCCGTTTTGATTTATCTCTTTTAGTTTTCGAGATATGATTTTTTGAAAATCGAAGAAAATCGAACATTTTGCAAGAATCGCACTCCAAGTCCAGTTTTTTCCGAATATCTAGAAAACCGTTCGAGATATCAAACTGCGCTTTGCGCCATTCGATTCGCGGTACTTTTCTCCATCTTGTGGCTTACTTTCATAGAAATTGAGTGGCTTTCACTTTTCTGAAGTTTTCCTATGGTACCCCCTTATAAAATTTTTCAAACAAATTGCAAAATTTTAAAAAATAGAATCGCTTCATTTTGGGATATTTGACGCTCCAAAACACGCGTATCAATAATCTGGCACCCCTTTTGATTTATCTCTTTTAGTTTTCGAGATATGATTCTTTGAAAATTGAAGAAAATCGAACATTTTGCAAAAATCGCATTCCCCGACCAGTTTTTCTGCGAATATCTAGAAAATCGTTCGAGATATCAAACTGCGCTTTGCGCCATTCGATTCGCCGTACTTTTCTCCATCTTGTGGCTTACTTTCATAGAAATTGAGTGGCTTTCACTTTTCTGAAGTTTTCCTATGGTACCCCCTTATAAAATTTTTCAAATTGCAAAACTTTAAAAAATAGAATCGCTTCAGTTTGGGATATTTGACGCTCCAAAACACGCGAATCAATAATCTGTCACCCGTTTTTTATTTATCTCTTTTAGTTTTCGAGATATGATTTTTTGAAAATCGAAAATTTTGCAAAAATCGCATTCCTCGACCAGTTTTCTGCGAATATCTAGAAAACCGTTCGAGATATTAAACTGCGCTTTGCGCCATTCGATTCGCCGTACTTTTCTCCATCTTGTGGCTTACTTTCATAGAAATTGAGTGGCTTTCACTTTTCTGAAGTTTTCCTATGGTACCCCCTTATGAAATTTTTCGAACAAATTGCAAAACTTTAAAAAATAGAATCGCTTCATTTTGGGATATTTGACGCTCCAAAACACGCGCATCAATAATCTGGCACCCGTTTTGATTTATCTCTTTTAGTTTTCGAGATATGATTTTTTGAAAATCGAAGAAAATCGAACATTTTGCAAGAATCGCATTCCCCGACCAGTTTTCTCCGAATATCTAGAAAACGGTTCGAGATATCAAACTGCGCTTTGCGCCATTCGATTCGCGGTACTTTTCTCCATCTTGTGGCTTACTTTCATAGAAATTGCGTGGCTTTCACTTTTCTGAAGTTTTCCTATGGTACCCCTTATGAAATTTTTCGAACAAATTGCAAAACTTTAAAAAATAGAGTCGCTTCATTTTCGGATATTTGACGCTCCCAAAACACGCGCATCAATAATCTGGCACCCGTTTTGATTTATCTCTTTTAGTTTTCGAGATATAATTTTTTGAAAATCGAAGAAAATCGAACATTTTGCAAAAATCTCATTCCCCGACCAGTTTTCTCCGAATATCTAGAAAACCGTTCGAGATATCAAACTGCGAGATATCAAACTGCGAGATATCAAACTGCGAGATATCAAACTGCTCAATAATCTGGCACCCGTTTTGATTTATCTCTTTTGGTTTTCGAGATATGATTTTTTGAAAATCGAAGAAAATCGAACATTTTGTAAAAATCGCATTCCCCGACCAGTTTTCTGCCAATATCTAGAAAACCGTTCGAGATATCAAACTGCGCTTTGTGGCATTCGATTCGCCGTACTTTTCTCCAACTTGTGGCTTACTTTCATAGAAATTGAGTGGCTCTCACTTTTCTGAAGTTTTTCTATGGTACCCCCTTATAAAATTTTTCAAACAAATTGCAAAATTTTAAAAAATAGAATCGCTTCATTTTGGGATATTTGACGCTCCAAAACACGCGCATTAATAATCTGGCACCCGTTTTGATTTATCTCTTTTAGTTTTCGAGATATGATTTTTTGAAAATCGAAGAAAATCAAATATTTTGCAAGAATCGCATTCCCCGACCAGTTTTCTGCGAATATCTAGAAAACCGTTCGAGATATCAAACTGCGCTTTGCGCCATTCGATTCGCCGTACTTTTCTCCATCTTGTGGCTTACTTTCATAGAAATTGAGTGGCTTTCACTTTTCTGAAGTTTTCCTATGGTACCCCCTTATAAAATTTTTCAAACAAATTGCAAAATTTTAAAAAATAGAATCGCTTCATTTTGGGATATTTGACGCTCCAAAACACGCGCATCAATAATCTGGCACCCGTTTTGATTTATCTCTTTTAGTTTTCGAGATATAATTTTTTGAAAATCGAAGAAAATCGAACATTTTGCAAGAATCGCATTCCCCGACCAGTTTTCTGCGAATATCTAGAAAACCGTTCGAGATATCAAACTGCGCTTTGCGCCATTCGATTCGCCGTACTTTTCTCCATCTTGTGGCTTACTTTCATAGACATTGCGTGGCTTTCAGTTTTCTGAAGTTTTCCTATGGTACCCCTTATGAAATGTTTCGAACAAATTGCAAAACTTTAAAAAATAGAGTCGCTTCATTTTCGGATATTTGACGCTCCAAAACACGCGCATCAATAATCTGGCACCCGTTTTGATTTATCTCTTTTAGTTTTCGAGATATAATTTTTTGAAAATCGAAGAAAATCGAACATTTTGCAAGAATCGCATTCCCCGACCAGTTTTCTGCGAATATCTAGAAAACCGTTCGAGATATCAAACTGCGCTTTGCGCCATTCGATTCGCCGTACTTTTCTCCATCTTGTGGCTTACTTTCATAGAAATTGCGTGGCTTTCACTTTTCTGAAGTTTTCCTATGGTACCCTCTTATGAAATTTTTCGAACAAATTGCCAAACTTTAAAAAATAGAATCGCTTCATTTTCGGATATTTGACGCTCCAAACCACGCGCATCAATAATCTGGCACCCGTTTTGATTTATCTCTTTTAGTTTTCGAGATATGATTTTTTGAAAATCGAAGAAAATCGAATATTTTGCAAGAATCGCTTTCCCCCGACCAGGTTTCTGCGAATATCTAGAAAACCGTTCGAGATATCAAACTGCGCTTTGGCGCCATTCGATTCGCCGTACTTTTCTCCATCTTGTGGCTTACTTTCATAGAAATTGAGTGGCTTTCACTTTTCTGAAGTTTTCCTATGGTACCCCCTTATAAAATTTTTTCAAACAAATTGCAAAATTTTAAAAAATAGAATCGCTTCATTTTGGGATATTTGACGCTCCAAAACACGCGCATCAATAATCTGGCACCCGTTTTGATTTATCTCTTTTAGTTTTCGAGATATGATTTTTTGAAAATCGAAGAAAGAATCGAACATTTTGCAAGAATCGCACTCCAAGTCCAGTTTTTTCCGAACATCTAGAAAACCGTTCGAGATATCAAACTGCGCTTTGCGCCATTCGATTCGCGGTACTTTTCTCCATCTTGTGGCTTACTTTCATAGAAATTGAGTGGCTTTCACTTTTCTGAAGTTTTCCTATGGTACCCCCTTATAAAATTTTTCAAACAAATTGCAAAATTTTAAAAAATAGAATCGCTTCATTTTGGGATATTTGACGCTCCAAAACACGCGTATCAATAATCTGGCACCCCTTTTGATTTATCTCTTTTAGTTTTTCGAGATATGATTTTTTGAAAATTGAAGAAAATCGAACATTTTGCAAAAATCGCATTCCCCGACCAGTTTTCTGCGAATATCTAGAAAATCGTTCGAGATATCAAACTGCGCTTTGCGCCATTCGAATCGCCGTACTTTTCTCCATCTTGTGGCTTACTTTCATAGAAATTGAGTGGCTTTCACTTTTCTGAAGTTTTCCTATGGTACCCCCTTATAAAATTTTTCAAATTGCAAAACTTTAAAAAATAGAATCGCTTCAGTTTGGGATATTTGACGCTCCAAAACACGCGAATCAATAATCTGTCACCCGTTTTTTATTTATCTCTTTTAGTTTTCGAGATATGATTTTTTGAAAATCGAAAATTTTGCAAAAATCGCTTTCCTCGACCAGTTTTCTGCGAATATCTAGAAAACCGTTCGAGATATTAAACTGCGCTTTGCGCCATTCGATTCGCCGCACTTTTCTCCATCTTGTGGCTTACTTTCATAGAAATTGAGTGGCTTTCACTTTTCTGAAGTTTTCCTATGGTACCCCCTTATGAAATTTTTCGAACAAATTGCAAAACTTTAAAATATAGAATCGCTTCATTTTGGGATATTTGACGCTCCAAAACACGCGCATCAATAATCTGGCACCCGTTTTGATTTATCTCTTTTAGTTTTCGAGATATGATTTTTTGAAAATCGAAGAAAATCGAACATTTTGCAAGAATCGCATTCCCCGACCAGTTTTCTCCGAATATCTAGAAAACGGTTCGAGATATCAAACTGCGCTTTGCGCCATTCGATTCGCGGTACTTTTCTCCATCTTGTGGCTTACTTTCATAGAAATTGCGTGGCTTTCACTTTTCTGAAGTTTTCCTATGGTACCCCTTATGAAATTTTTCGAACAAATTGCAAAACTTTAAAAAATAGAGTCGCTTCATTTTCGGATATTTGACGCTCCAAAACACGCGCATCAATAATCTGGCACCCGTTTTGATTTATCTCTTTTAGTTTTCGAGATATAATTTTTTGAAAATCGAACATTTTGCAAAAATCGCATTCCCCGACCAGTTTTCTGCGAATATCTAGAAAACCGTTCGAGATATCAAACTGCACTTTGTGCCATTCGATTCGCCGTAATTTACTCCATATTGTGGCTTACTTTCATAGACATTGCCTGGCTTTCACTTTTCTGAAGTTTTCCTATTGTACCCCCTTATGACATTTTTCGAACAAATTGCAAAACTGTAAAAAATAGAATCGCTTCATTTTCGGATATTTGGCGCTCCAAATCACGCGCATCAATAATCTGGCACCCGTTTTGATTTATCTCTTTTAGTTTTCGAGATATGATTTTTTGAAAAATCGAAGAAAATCGAACATTTTGCAAAAATCTCATTCCCC
>JARFXV010002912.1:0-18987 GCA_031761425.1 Cosmopolites sordidus
ACAGTAGTAAGGTAAGCATGTGTATTCATGATTCTTTTATGTTTGTATATAACAAGGAACTTTTGAATAATTCCAAAATGAACATGAGTAGCGACACGAAACAAAGGATAGTAGTACGATAAGCATGTATATTCATGATTCTTTTACGTTTGTATATAACAATGAACTGAATGACACGACATAAATTCGATCTTTTACCATCAAGATATAATTTTATGTATGTATATGTATATGTATATATATATATATATATATATATATATATATATATATATATATATATATATATATATATATATATATATATACATATATATATGGTATAAATACTATATACTATATATATATCGTATAAAACTCGATAAAATAACCATTTTTCAAAAAACTTACCATATTCATTCCGATTCTGCATCTTGCACTTAACACACCTTATACATCGGCGTAATACTGACAAAGGTCCTCCCTTGTTAACTGGTGTTTTAAAAATTATACTTTTCATGTAACCCCATAAAAAGAAATTACAAGGGTTAAGATCTGGTGACCCATACGACCACGCACTCCTCCTAACTCACTTATTAGGAAAAGTTATGTTTAGGGACTCTCGCATGTCACGCCTAAAATGTAAGAACCACATGTTCTATTTTGACATTCAAAGGCACATCTTCTAGAAGACCAGGAAGATGATTTTGTAAAAAATCAAGATAGTTTTCGCCAATTAAACCATCCGACAAGATAAACCGAAACTAATTTTGAAAATATGTTTCGCTAGAAGCATGAAGATTATCAATTAATCAAAAATGAGTATTGTGAGAATTGTGAATTCCATTTTGAGTAAATGAGGCTTCATGGTCCATAACCAAAATGTTTCTGGTAAAGTTTTGATTCGTCTCATGTTACTGTAAGAGCAATTCGCAGAAACTGAACTCTGTTACGGTGGTCTTGTGACTCTAAGGCTTGAACTCGTCGCACAAAAAACTTTTTTTTTGGTGCAGTTCAACTTGCCATACTATTTCTCGAGTACCTGTTGTGTCTCCCTTGACAAGATTCAAAATGCGTTCCTTCGGTTGCACGCTTTCAGGTACTCTTGGGTTTACTGCGTGCCTTTCACGATGTTCCCTCATATCACTGGTGCCTCTGGCTGGCAGAATTGGCATTTTGAAGGCACTCTCCCTAAATTAGTAACATGTCAACTAATTCACTATTCTCATAAACGTGGGTTATTTTATATTTCCAAAAATCAGGATAGAAATCTGCATTAAAACTGACAATAAGATAAGAAAATAAAATTAATGCATGATTCACAAAAAAAAAAAACGATAAACATTAGTTGTCTTCTGTTCCTTTTGAATTTACGGGTGATTGATTAAATTTATTTAAATCATTTTAAGGTCCGGGTATGAATTTTTTAAAATTCATTAAAGGCTCTAGCGGCTTAATTTTAGAGGTATTTAAAAAATTGAATTATGGAATTAGAAAAAAATGTTTATTTCATCGAGTTTTATACGCTGTTTAAAAAAAGTCTTAATTTAGGAATCCCCCTGTATATAAAGCCAAATAAAGAGCTTATATTGAAAACGACAAGGTCCGTACAATCAGAGAAGCCCTTGAAATAGAAGAAAATGGAGAGCTAAATAGATGAAATGATGGTCGCAATATTCCAGAACCATACAAGCGGAAACGAGCGAAACCTGCGCAGTCTCGATCGAGCGAGCGCAACGATCTATGCATTTCAGTTGGATTCTTCACTTTGATGTTCTTATGAATAAAAGAACTCCACAGCGTTTAAGATCTAAAGTATATGACCAGTGCATACTCTCTGTTCTAATATATAGTGCCAAGACATGGACCTTAATAAAGCAAATAGTTACGAAGTTAGAGACTACCCAAAGAGCCATGAAGCGATCTTTGATAGGCATTACAAGGAGAGATAAGAGAAAAAATGAGTGAATTTGTCAGAAAACTAAGGTAACTGATGTCATGAAAAGAGTGACACAATTAAAATGGCAGGCTTAATTAATTATGCAGAGAACTACCGATAAGTGGAATGTTAAGATCCTTCAATGAAGGCCATGGATGTGAAAAAGGAATAGGGTAGACCAGAGATGAGATGGTATGATACAGAGAATAGCTCTGTTACTATGGATAAGAATTGCATACTTGGAAAGAAGTAGTGGATGATTTTTTTTCTAGTCATTATAGTATTGTATGTATCCTGATATGTTTAGTTAAAATTTTCCATTCTTTCCTGTCTTTTTTTTATTTTAGTGCTTCGTAGTAAATCTCTTTGATTTTAGTTTCCCATTACTCTCAAAAAACTATATTGGTTTTAGAGATCAATATTATTCTATCAAATGTATGCATTAATAGTTCAAGTAAAATGTAATATTCGTATTAATAACAGTCATACAAGCCCTCATTTAAATATATTTTTTCATCAAGTTCCCAATAATGAACTATTATTGGGAACTTGAAAGTGAAAAAACAAAATAATATGAAATCAAGCCATTAAGGCTTCAGTTTTAACACATCCTCTTAACATATAATCTTATCACATACTTACATTTGATCAGTACTTTTAGGTTGAAATTGTCTAGGCTTTCTCTGAACATTCAAACTAGTAGAACTTTCACCACTTTGACTGACTCTCTGCAATACCTTTCGAACTTGATCTGCTTTAGATATAACAGATGGTTTTGCCTCTCTTTCAATTTTCATGCCTTTTATTACATCACTAAAAATCACATTGTTCTGATATTGAATCACTTAAGATTTCCCACTGACCTTAATGTAGATGCAGTTTCTTTAACATCTGTTGGTTGCAAAAGTTTTAACAGCAATTCAGATTCAGTTTTTTTTGAATCACCACCAATTAATTCAGCTACATCCTTAACAGCATTTATAACTTGTTTATCAAGGGGTTCGGAAGTAACTGACTCATCCTTCTTTCCATTTTGAATTCTTCTGTTTCTTGGCTGAGCCAATTTAAGATTTTGTGCAGATTTCAACTGGTCATTCATAACCATTTGTTCTAAAAGGGTATTCAGTTTCTTTACAGCTTCACTGTTGGATTTTGTCTTTGGAGGCACATCATCCATATCGGAGGAACTATCACTACTACTACTACTGCTGGATGATGCGTCGTTTGTGCTTTTATAACAAATTATATTACTTTTGTAAGAAGAGACACATAGAAAACCATTTCTCAATGCAGGTAGTTTTCTGTAAATAATGATTCTTATTAAATATATGTGTTCATTTAATATATATATATATATATATATATATATTATATAAATATAAATTACCTTATCGTTTGTGAAATATTCATTTTTAAGAACATATAATTGAAACTGAATTTTAAGGTTAAGGATTACTTAGCCTAAAGTTAAAATGTTCAATCCATGACAGCCGACATTTTTGATATTTGTGATTTCGGTAATATTAACTGTCGGATATAGGACAGGTCCTCATTCAGTTCATTTTAATATATCAATTTGTTATTGCATATTTGTTATTACTGTTCCTGCCCATTTATAATAAAATTGAATGAGGAAAATTTTTGTTTTCTTTCGCATGATTTTGAACTTGACCTTTGAACTCGTGATATTAACGGAATTAAACTTTAAACGAGAGCATGAGTTTAAAAGCATTAGGGATTCTCTAATAAATTTAGGTTATTTTACAGTTTTTTTTTACTTTTTCGTGTTCCTCTTTTCAGAAGAGTTGTGATCTATTAAAATGCATTCCGTTTGCTGCTTTTTGATACAAAGTATTGCTGTTTTTGTGTCTATGGGACAGTAGGATAACAAAAGAACATTACAGTAAGAAAGATTGGGCTAATAGAACTTCTTTTGAACCGAGAAATTCAAATATAAAATATGCCCCCTTGTTAACTCAAAAAAGGGGTTCTTACCTCTCTCCATATTAAGCTTGGACTAATGAAATATTTGAGTGCAGTAAGCGACGAACAATGAGAGATGTTTCACCAAGATATCAGGACGATGTAAGCAAGATACCAGGGACACTGGAACCCATCTATGTTGGGCGACTACTGCTGGTTTTTAAAAAGAGATGCTGCTACAGAACACAAGAGGAAAAGTGAACGCTTTTGCCGCTGTATGTATCTCATGTATCATGTATCTCAATGTATCATGTATCTCAATGTATCTCATGTAATGTATTTTTTATTCACATAATCCTCAGTAAAGGCTTTGCATAGATTTAACGTTTTACATGTTTATATTAATAAATATTAGATTGTAAAAATATGTCGTCTCCTTTTTTTACGTTCAATGTGGCCGAAGAATCTTAGTATTCCTTCATGAATAATTTGGACTAGCCTTGTGGGTTCATTAATTTCTTGAATAACAGATGCTTTTGTTCCTCTGGCAGTCCACGGAATGCGAAGAACCCGTCTCCAGCACCAAAGTTCAAAAGAATCAATGCGCTTGAGGTCTTGTTTTTGTCCATGTTTCAGAGGAAAATAGCTATACTGGGAAAACTAAAGTTTTTACTATCGGTTCCTTGGTACTCTGTGTTATGTCCCTAACTCTCCAGATCTACAAATTTAGCATTGTATTTTTTTTGCCATTTCGCATCTTCTGATCTCATGAGTGTTACCGCCTCCGTTTGATATTAAAGCCACCAGATAGACGAATTGGCTTACTACCTTAAACTGACTGAAGTTGGGCATTCGCAGAATTTCCCATTTTCGACTATCAAACACTTTCTGATAATTATGGAAACAGAGGTATCCAGGAAGGTTAACTTCTCTGGCTTTTTCGATTATTTCTGGAATGTTGAATATCTGTTCTCTCTGGAACAAATCTAGCCAGCCTCCCAGTATTTTTTACCCCCTGTCTACTAACCGATATTTTTTACATTACTAGATGTATTTAATGAAGAAATATATATTTATGACATGCTCGATTTGGTTCTTAACAATATTGGTGAAAGATCTGAAGATCTTGTTGATCTCGCGAATGATAACTTTCAATTCACCTACTGCATGTCGTTCTATAATTAAACAAGCTGAAGACGATGTACGTAATGTTGGTAAATGCGAGTAGGACTTTGAGGAGAAGTTCCAAATGTATGTACAGTAAAAAGTAAGTTGTCTTTCTAATATAATCTTCAGTAATTAAATAATCAATTTATACTTAGAAAAACGGAATTTTTTACTGTACCATCTGTTTAACAAAGTCCATTGTAGTTATCAAGAGGATTGGCTGGAGTCCGGATTACTTTGAAGGTGACAAAGTAAATTGGGATGAATAAATAAATAATTTGAAATTTAGTTACAAAGTTAGAAACCAAATTGGAAGGCTGGCATATAACAGGAGTGATTTTATGCGATTTACTGGAGATGAGGGTAATCTGAAAATTTTCCAGCCTCAACATGAAAATGGCTTTACTCATCAAGAATATTCTGATAATATAATTGCACATACGTTAAAAAATATTTTATTAAGATTAAAACCCATTTTCAAGGTTATCTTTCAAAGCATGCGCAATTATATTACCAGAATATTTTTGATGAATAATGCCATCTTTATGTTGAGGCAGGAGACTTTTCAGACTACCCTCGTATACGAGATGACCGGGCAATGTATACGAAAACACTTAGATATAACTATTACAAAGTTACTAAAATCGGTAATAATAACTTTACTATAATCTTAAAATTTATGAGCTAAACATAAGATATTATCTAGCGGGTTAATGTACTGGCATTTAGGCAAACCTCCGATCACTTTAAGTACTTAACACTTCACCAACAAAACACGAACCAAATTTATGTTTAGATTCTGCCAAAGAAACTATTCATCGACTTAAGTACAGTAAACGTGTATCAATGCATCAGTTAACTGTATGTGTTAACCACTCAGTTAAATGTGTCAGACGTCAATGAAGTGCACAGATTGAAACGTCGGCTGCCTTACGACCCGACTACAAGACTCATATAAGCCTAGACTTTAAAACAAAAGCATACTCACATACGAGGGTTGCTCTTTATGTATCCAGAAAGGGCAACAAAGGTTTTACTAGGCGCCATCTAATATACACATCGTAAAGCTTGACATTGTTGAGTGTATACGTACTCTGAACGTTTTGTTATACGGACGCTATTTATATTTTTTAGTGACTTGAAAATTTCATCTGGGTCAAAAAATTAAATCAACAACAGTGCTTCGATCAATTCACTTCGACTTTTGACGATGAAGCACAATCTAAAACCACTGTATATCACTGGTTTGGTGAATTCAATCGTGGCCGTCGTTCGCTCATAGACGAATTTAAAGAACGTCGTCCAAAATCGGTTGTTGTGCCAGAAAATATTGATACTGTGCGCGAAGTGACGAAGCAAGATCGTCATTTGACATACCGTGAGATTGAGGCATCCCTGGGTATTACTATGACAACCGTACACAAGACTGTATATGAACATTTAGCCATGAAAAAGATATGTGCACGTTGGATTCCCCATAATTTGACAATCGCTCAAACAAAGTCGAGTCAATTGGAACAAGGAAATGCTCAATAAATTCAATTGTGGTGCGTCAAAAGCCGTGCATAATATCTACACAGGTGACGAATCTTGGATCTATGCGTATGAGTCCGAAAATAAATAGCAGTCGATTGTATGGGTCTTTCAAAATGAGCCAAACCCAACAAAAGTTGTTCGTGCAAGAAGCATTTCGAAGAAAATGGTCGCCCGTTTTTTTGGGATAAATGGGCATGTCCCTACATTGCCACTAAAGAATCGTAGAATGGTCAATTCTGAATGATACACAACCTTTTGTACGTCAGACGTCTTTGAAGAAATAAGAAAAAACAACCAGCCACGCAGAATCATTCTTCACCAATGAAACTATACAAAAGTGTATCGATCATTTCGTAGAATATTTTGAAAAACAATAAAACTATTTTCAATGATAAATATTTGTTTTTATTTATTATTCCGGATACATAAATAGCAACCCTTTTTTAATTTATTTGGAGGTGAAAAGAATCTTCGAAAAGACACGCGGTCTGAACTTGGACAACTAGGTAGTGTGGGATTCAGCTTATCTTGAAGCTGCCTACCCAATAAAAAAAAACACCCACCTTCGTGGTGAGTTCTACCAGGAACCGCCTTCCAGCATTACTTCTAGGCCACGAAGAAAAACATATCGAGGACTTCACCACATTAAGTTATAAACATTAAATTATTATAACTATTAATATCAAAGATTATTATCGGCAGCTTCCCTGATTTTTGCGATTTCTGACTTATCCCTCATAATTCCACTCAGCATCTCCCACACGGCACTCTATGCTTCCTCGTTTTCTAGTACTATTTGTGCGATATTTTCTTTGGCTATTGGTGCGCCGATCCTTTCTTGAGCCTCGCGTCTGAATTGAGCGAACTCTTCGCACACAAATAAGGTATGTTCAGGGTTATCTCACCTTTTCTTACAGAACAAACAACTAGCATCATTTCTTTACGGATTCTTGTGTGGGAGGAACCAAAAACTCCATGCTACGAAATAGCCTGACTTAGTTAGTGCCCAATATTTCCTCATTTCCTTTCGTGCCGTAGTCTAAGGTCTTTTATGAAGGTTTTGACTTGGCTGTGAATTTTAGTGCCATTTATGATCCAGACAAAAGTCCTTACTAAATATGCAATACCTAGAAATAAACTATTTATTTGTATATCTACTATGAGGGCTATGTTTTCAGACTCAGACATTTGTCATACCGATGGAGGAGCTTTCCAATACCCTCTTCATAGAAAGCTGTGCATAGGCTTTCATCCATGGGCTGAAATTCATCGTGACGGCGGGATGAAATGTAGATTTTCTGATAATCTAGAGAATAGTATTAGAATAATCTAATCGAAAAAATAATCCAAATAATGGAAGCAGACACTCTCCCCGAACAAAGCAAAAAAGTTCAGATTAACTTTCAGCAGCAGGAAGACCATAGCTACAATTTTCTGGTATCAGAATTCATCTTTTTAGGTTATCTGGTATATATATATATATATATATATATATATATATATATATATATATATATATATATATATATATATATATATATATATATATATATATATATATATATATATATATATATATATATATATATATATATATATATATATATATATATATATATATATATATACATATATATATTTCGTATGAGATACTACAATATGGTATTTGGTATAATAAAAGAACTAGCAATACATTAAATTTTTGGACATTTGAATAAAAGCAAAAAAAAGAAGAAAATCAAATAAAAACAAACATAAAGCAAGTATTAGTAAAAATAAGTATAAATATATATATATATATATATATATATATATATATATATATATATATATATATATATATATATATATATATATATGTATATATATATATATATATATATATATATATATATATATATATATATATATATATATATATATATATATATATAGATTGGATGGCGCGATTTTAGTTTATTCCGTGGCAGGTTGTACAAGTCCTTACATATAGGCAATTCTGACATATTTGCATCGTGTATTCTGTCCCATTGTTCTTTCGCTGCCTTCAACCTGCGCAGTTCAGGATGAGCAATATTACACAAAGGGGGGAGCCAGATGGTGAGTGTTTATTTCACGGTACCAGATATAGTTCTCATAGTGTCATTTAACTGGGCAAGCAGTGTATAAGTACCAGAGTAAGTGTACTTTTGTACCAGACATGGGCACAGTATTCTGCTAAAGAGTAAACGAGTGCTAGCGCAGATGTTCGGAGTGTCTGACCGTTTGCTCCCCAGGATGATCCTGCCAACTTGTGGATAATGTTGTTTCGGGTCTTAACTTTCTGTGCCACCCGGAGATATGCTGCCTGTTAGTGAGGAATCTGTCCAGGATGACGTCAAGATAAGTCGGAGTAGGATGGTGCCTAAGCCTTTTTCCCCCGAAAACCACGTCTAGTCTAGCATAGTCTTGTCGAGAAATGGAAAGCAGATATCTCTGATTTGGAAGGATTAGGTATCAGTCGTCACTTCCTGTAGTACAACTCGAGGACGCCCAAGTCAGTTGTGAGGTATTTGCTACCGTAGTCAAGATCCTTATGTTGTATACTCAGGACCATATCATCTGCATATATAAATTGGTGGGAGATGGTATTTGGAATGTCATTAGTATATATGTTGAAAAGTAAAGGTGCTAACACCGATCCCTTAGGTAGTCCGTTTTTAACAGTCTTGCAACAGCTTTTCTTATCGTTTAGGTGGACTATGATCCTTCGGTTGCTCATTATGTTTTGGATCAGACGGCATATTGTTGTGCATGGAATCATTTCTTGTAGTTTGAAGAAAAGCCCTTTCTTCCATACGGTGTCATAGTCTGATGTAAGATCTATGAAGGCCGTAGCTGTGTTTAGGTCTCTTTGAAATCCTGATTCTATGTGCGTCGTCAGAGTTAACACTTATCTGGTATCTGGTGGATTACTCATGGAGTTTATGGAGCCAGGGACTACGATCAACAAAATACATTGTCAATCAAGCAAACGTGTACTGTTAGACATTACGTCGCCTGCGGATAGCCATTTAGATCAAAAGAAGAGATATGCTGTCAGCTGGAATTGTTTTGATTCACGATAACCCAAGACCGCATATTACTGTGGTAACCCGACAGCTTCTTACTCAGTTTCATGTGGAACTGTTCCAGATCTCGCGTTGAGTGACTTTTATCTTTTTCGACAGCTGAAGAATGATCTGGGAGGACAGCGCTTCCGCATCAACGAAGAGCTTCAAGACGCCATGAAAGCCTATCTCAATACGCCGGCGGCAATCTATAAAGAGGGTATTGGAAAGCTCGTCCACCGGTATGACAAATGTCTCAATATTCGCGGTGATATGCGGAAGAGATTGTACTTGACTCCTGATAATAAAATTATTTTGTGATTCTCACCTGTCTTTATTTTATGTCCCCATCGGAGATTGAAAAGAATACATTCTATCAAAAAAGTACCGGGAATTGATCAGTTCGTACTATCCAACTATCCAACAAGTATCCTCCCCTCTATACTTACACGGAGTTTGAACGTTATCTGTCATTTAGTCTGTTTACAATGGATGAAAACATCGAACAAGAATTTGTCTTAAATTTTGCATTGCAAATTGAATTTCGTGAGGCGAGTCGCTGAAAATGTTACAGAAGGTTTACGGTGAATCGACTTTACAAAAAACACATGCACATTAATTGTTACAGTGCATTCAAAAGCGGCCGATATGTGGTGGAAGATTTGCATCGCTCTGATCCGCCATCAACCTCTTCAATTAAAGTTAACATCGCTAAAGTGAAGAAAATTGTGACTAAAAATCGTTATTAATCGTAATTAATCTTTCTGTGTCTCACGAATCAATTCGTACCATTTTTAGCGAAGCATGAAACGCGTTGCTGCTCGAATAGTGTCGAAAGACCTGAATTTTCTCCAGAAACTCAAACGCGTAAAGGTCGCTGAAGACATGCTAGAACGAGTCAATTTCGACTCCACATTCATAAAACGCATTGTAACTGGTGATGAGACATGGGTATACGAGTTTGACATACAAACCAGTCAACGAGCTTCAGAATGGCGTTTTCCAACTGAGTCGTAACCGAAAAATCACGTCAGAGTCGATGAAAAGTTAAGGTGATTTTGACTGTTTTCTTTGATTATCGGGGTGTTGTGCACTCGGAATTTTTACCATAAGGTCAGATATTAAATAGAGAATATTATCTGAGCGTTATGCGGTGTTTGAGAGAGCAAATTCCTCGAAAAAGGCCAGAATTGTGAAAAGAAAATTCTTGGATTTTGCATGACGACAACGCACCATCTCACAAGGTAATCATTGTGATGGAATTTCCGGCCAAAAACTCAACAAACAACCACCGTATTCAACTGATATGGCTCCGACCGACTTCTTTCTTTTTTCAGAACTCAAACTGTCACTTTGAGGCACCCGTTTTTAGTTGATAGAAGACATAAAAGAGAATTGGCGGCGAGAACTGAAGTCGATTCCGGAAAATACATTTAAAAAATGTTTTGACAATTGACAATTTTGATTATTACATACAATAAATTTGGATAAATAATAAACCTTTTGTGTTTTATTGATCAATTCCTGGTACTTTTTTGACAGAATGCCCTCGTGTATTTATATATTTATATTTATTTTGTTATACTAATTATTTTTTGAACTGCCAAGCCTATAAGTTTAGTTAACAATACACTTTTAACCTTGCATTTTTAGAATTAGACAGCAGGAAGTAAATAATATACAAAACGTTATGTAAATCACATTTATTTTAAAAATCTACTTTTACAAAATCATTCTATTAATTGTATATAATAAATAAATTAAGCTTTTAAGTTGATTAAAAACATGACAATTTTAGAATAATTTAGTATTTAAGATTCGTTTTTTATTTCAATGGATTGGATGGGTTGAATGAGTTCGATAGGCTCCATATATGGAATTTTAATAGGCTGGTAGAGTTTAACCGGCTCTTCATGTGGAATATCTTCAAACCACCAAGGTTTCATTTCCTTATGCTCTGATTCACTAGCGTTTGGAACATTTTCATTTGTAGGTGTTTCCATTATTGCACAATGGTTATCTATACAGAATTTGTTGTTTCGGCAATGGGAATTGGTGTAACATTCGACATTGTTGCAGGAACCGGTCAAATCCATAGGATTAGTTTTCAGTCCCTTCGGACAAGAACAACTAAATTGATGGTTCTTTGTTTTACAAACACTACTTTTGTGACAAAAAGTGTCACACGGATCCAAACATTTTCCTGTTTTGCAAACCTTATTCGTTGGACAAGCACGGTCGTTGATACAAGATTTCTCTTTTTGACTAGTCATTCTATTATTAGTAATATTAGTACAAATTTCCATTGTTTCCGATTCTGCACCAGTTGTTTCTATATTATAGTTTAATGACGTCATTGCACTCCATAATAATGGCAGCTCCTCACACTTCCAAGGATTAGGATAAATGTTAATTTTGTTGGCATTTATATTCTCCAAATAACGAGGAACTGTTTTAAATTGGTTTGAACCAATGCGAAATGTTTCTACGGACATTATCTCGACGTAATCTATGTCGGCTAAATCATTGTTAGACAAATCGAAAAGTTCCACGGGATAAAAGAAAGAGATTGCTATGTTTTTGATATCGTTGTTACTGAGATCCACATTGGTCAAATTTTGAAATTTCACTGAGTTAATAGCAACTCTGGACAGTTTATTGTATGCCAAATTTAAATTGACGATAAATGGTGATAATTGACTTATGGGTAACGTCAACAGTGAATTCCTACTAAGGTTTAAGTATCTCATACCATGAACTTCTTTGAATGCATCCGGATCAACGGAGACAATATTGTTCCAACTTAAATCCAGGATTTCTGTAGTCACATTCTGAAATATCTTATCCCGAATCTCAATCAATTGATTATAAGCTAAATTGATACTTTTTAAATTTGGTAAATCCACGAATGATCCTCTAGCTAACACTTTAATGTTGCTTTTTACACCATATATATGTCGTAAACTTTTAACGTTGTAAAAAGCACATGTTGGCAATACTGTAGTTTCTTTAATTTTTACTATTTTTGGTGTGCTTATAATTTGAAACCGACCATCCCGAACAGGCATACACAAATCTGACAAATAGTCGGAACATCCTTCCACAGGAAAACTGTAATATTTGTACTGATTCTCTCCCACGCAATTTGGTGTAAAACTAAGCACCTTAGAAACAAGGAAAAACACGAACACTACCGATTTTAACATACTTTGTTTTCACTGACCGATCAAAATATTACAACTTAAAAATATCAACAGATCGATGATCTTATATTTATATCCACATCTCTTGCGGCGGGACTTTACATTAAGAAATACCAGGCAGTCAATGCCACCAAGAATCGCCGGACGTCAAAGCTACTATTGATAAAAACTGTAATTTCACCAGTTTATTGCCGTTATTCTGAGAAAGCTCGTTATTATTCAGGCATTCGATATTTTTACAATACATTATATATTTGTATATCCCCAGATTCAGATTTATATTATTTAAATAACCTCCGTGTTACTATGTTTTATTAATAGAAAAGTAGTAAGCGTTAATGTAATCAAGTTTTAAACCGAATAAAACAATTTTGGTAAGAAATATTTTTGTTTAATATATATTTTCCAGATCCCGGTTTCATCTCAAATAAAACGATAGGTATATCGTTTGTTTAGAAGGTCTTTTAGCACTCAAATGTAAGACATTTGTCTGTTTAGTTTACAGTTCCGGTCTCTTGTTCATCTCAGGCAAAACCATAGTTTTAGCACATTTTTTGTTAAGGATGGTTTTTGTCACATAAAGGACTTGATGACTACTATATTTAATTTGTCGCTTTAAGAACACTGGGTTGTGTATTGTGTTTACATTCAATGAATTCGCTTATCCTACCCAAAAATTTCGACAACACTTAAGGGCAGTTACCGCCCGTTGTGCGATAATGCAGGGGCATCTTTAGAGATGGCTTCTTTTCAGTATTTGAAACCAACATTTTCATTTATACAGTGAACAAGTGTCGTATCGTGTCGTTCCCGAATAATTCCAAGGGTGAGGTTGTCACTGAACACTTTGTTTTCTCTCCATTTATATTAGTTTTGAACTGTATTTAAAGCTCTATTATCTCTATTATTTCTATTTAATGTTTTCCTTAATATTAAATGATTTCTTTTTATGTGAGTTTTCACTGAACACTTGGTTTTCTATTGATTTTACTAATTTTGAGAAGTATGTAGAGATTATATCTATTTCTTTTTCTCATCGAATACTGTTCTGATTATTGCCAAATATTCAAGTACAATTGAACTAAATCTGATAGTGTTCACTTTATATAACATTTAAAACAGTGTTTCTTGATTAGTGTTTTGATTAATATTAACTGATCGGTCATTGTCTGAGTAGTGGCATCAGCATATTCATATGATTTGTAATTTAATTGATAGAGCTATCCATGATATTGTAGCGCGGTTTTCCTTTCAATACTGTGAAGTGGGTAAATAATGTTTTGCTTTTCTAGTATCTGGAGTTGGTACATCGCGCGTTCTCCCTTTGTACCTATTGCACAACTCAGTACTAGAGTTTAGACCGTAGGGTGTGGTTGGATATCCATATGTTTTGTTAACTCTTTGGGTGGGTATCTCGAGCGGTTTTCCCTTGATGCGCCGTTCATACCCGAAGCCGACACTGTTGCGCGTTGTCTCCTCAGCGCCAGGAACAATACCCAGGATGATAATTTTATTATTGATTGATAACATTATCATTGCTGAAAATGTATGATCTGTAATTTAATAAACATTTAGCGATCATTGTTGGAAATGTATGATTTGTAATTTAATAAACATTGAGAGATCTCCACGGTATTGCCGCGCGGTTTTCCTTTCAATACTATAAAGTGGGTAAATGCTGTTTTGCTTTTCTAGTATCTGGAGCGGATACATCGCGCGTTCTCCCTTTGTACCCATTGCACAACTCAGTATTAGAGATTACACCGTTGGGTGTGGCTGGATATCCATTATGTTTTGTTAGCTCTTTGGGTGGATATCTCGTGCGGTTTTTCCTTGATATCCCGTTGATATCCGAAGCTGGCACTGCTGCGTGTTCCCTCAGTGCCAGGAACAGCACCCAGTTTGACATTTGATTATTGGCTGATAATATTATCATTGTAGAAGTTATGTAGAGCATCTCTATTTGAATTTATGTTGATTGTTATCATGGCTATTATAACTGATGTTCTAACAAGTATCTCTCGTTGAGTATGTAAACAGCTTCGTCATAATATACGATTTGTATCGATCTGATAAATTTAAAGTAATATATTATAAACAGAGAATAGTCTGATGGATTCAGAGCGTTCAAGGTTGTTTTCTTTACAGGTAGTTAAAGCTGCAATTATTAGGGGCCGCCACCAAGCTTATCAAACTCATGTAAACAACTAGTCGCCCAGTTTTATCAATTATTGTTTAGCCAACTTAGCTATTATTAGAGAGATATGTATATCTGTCTTTATATTATATATTTGTTAAAAAAAATAATCCTTTCATTTTATATCACGTCTCTTTTGTCATAGATTACATTTTTTACTTTGTTATCTATCACTTTTATACAAGCAAATAAAAAACTTTTATACAAACAAAAAAAAATAATAATAAAACTTAATTAAACTACTAACTGATTTTTCCATTACTTTGTGATAGTTATTTTTTGTGATATAACTTTTAGATTAACTTTTATATAAAATTGATAGATAACAAAGTAAAAAATTGTTTTATTCGGTTAAAAAGTAACGGACAATAGTTTAATAACGTTTTATTGATATTTTTAGCGCTTTTTATTTGTTTCAATTACAAGTTAAAACATTGCAAAAGGGAAACAGTTTAATTGACCTTGATCAGAATATAACAATTATTAGTAAAACATTTTTACGCGTTAAAATGATAGGCATATTTATTTATTATTATTCTCGAGGAAATATACCACTAAACACCAAATAACCAGCGGCGGTTCGAGGGGGAAACCAAAAATTTTACATTTCTTAGTATCATACACACACTTTGCTGTGTAGAAATACGACTATAATTGACATCAAATTTTCAGTTTTTCATATAACAGACATCAAATTTTCAAATGGGTACCTATATGATAAAATATTGCTAAACTCACCATAGGACCAAGACCATTGTTTGCAATTGAAGTCCATCCTCCTAAATTTCTGAGCAGCAAAGTGGTCGATGACTGGATCATTATAATTTGAAATTGACTTCAATTGATTTTTTTTTCAATAGATAGCATTGCTAACGCGCACAGCCGTTCCTGGTCTATAGTGTTTCTTAGAAATGTTTTGATTCGTTTGAGGGTAGAGAAACATCTTTCGCTTTCCACAGTCGTCATAGAGACGGTACACAAAACAGCCCTCCTTGTCAGTAAATTTGCGATTCTTTCTGCGATTCTCTATGATCGTGGTAGATTCTGTACTAGTTACCAAATTCTTGATTAATTTGTATTTTAGTATTATCTTTAACATTTTGAATGACTGTTGAAAAAAGTTACCAAATTCTTCTTAACTTTAAGTGCATCGAGTTGCCTGCTTTGCAGTTGATCACAGAGAATGGCGCAGTGAGGCATTATTTTATTGAAGAAAAACAACCAAAATTTAAAATTATCATCCACCAAATAATTTATTAGCCCCTGAGCATTCTGTTAATCAAGCTTTATCCGACTCGGCGTCCATAATATCTTCAAGGCATGTTTGCAATTCTTCTTTGTAAATGTAAACAGTATTTACACATTTAGACGTAAAGTTCCATCTGGTAGGGGCTGCATGGGGTAGACGCTGTCCATAACAGTTGTCCTTTTGGATGATCGAGAAAAGAGAGCGGGAAATACAGACAGATTTGCAAAAAACACATTTACACCTTTTTCTATTGTACGACACCTTTTAATTATTAGATTTAATTGGTGATTTTTGATGACAATTCGGTCCTCAAATGTTAATGAGACATTATTTCTATTCATATATTGCACTGAATTCATCTTCACTATTGTAATCGTTCAAAACATTCACTTTGCAACCACTCGAAATGTCGAAAAACGCGATGGCGAAAACCACCTGACTATTGAGAATGGGGCAGCGCCCAAGATATTACGTTATAAATGCGTTTAATATTCGGGTTACTAGCAAAGCGATGCATTGCTGTCTTTGTTTCTCGCACGCGATAGCAAAGAAAACAGTAGCGGCACAAACTTGTCTGTGCCCAAAGCATGTTTTCTTTAATCGGTGCGCTTCGGCAACCCACGACCTATTTCGTTACCGCGAATGACATGATGGATGTTAGACTAGAGAAGTCGCTAGAAGCGTGATCATAGACAGAACAGAGAATAAATTAATATAAAATCTGAAATAATTTTTTCCATTTCATTTTTAATTTTTTTAGGCGGGGCACGTGCCCACGTGCCCTTATGGACCAACCGCCACTGCAAATAACTTTATTTAATTTCTCATCGCGTGTTTCACTAACCATGTTAGCATCATCAGGAGATGATTCAGACTGAGAAAAATTTAATACCGTGTTTTGGTGTTTAGTTCTAAATCTCTTCGAGCTGGGTGTTTCAAGAGTGAGAATTCAAACAGTTGTTTATATTTCGGACTTCTTAATCGTCTAGGTTTTAACACATTTTATCAGTTTAGTTTAAGACGATTCATTTTTTCGTTACCCACACGGAATGTATTATAGGGACATAGTACGTCAATTAAAACGAAGCTTTTCATCGGTTTCACTGCTGTAAGGGAGTTCATCCTGTCTCTCAGTGTATTTGGTCGTTTCTCACGAACGATGGGGCGTCTCACGGAAAAAATTGTATCGAATTCCTGTAAGACTGCAAGAGCGACTGCTGAGGGAGCTAAAATAATATTTCAAAATTAGCTGTCTTTTCAGATTTGAATATCATTGAAAACGCTTGAGGGAGGCTTTCAAGACGACTTTATAATGAATTAAGACAATTTTGAAAAATGAAAGACTTGCTATTCAGTGCAATTCAGTGCTATTCAGGGGTTAAAAGAAAAAATTCCACAACAAACCATAAAACAGTTTTTATGATTCATTATAAAAAAGAACTGTTGGTGGAAGAAATATCATAAAATATTTAAATGCTTGCTTAAGTTTTCCTCTTATTAATTTTCCTCTTTCCTATAAAACTGAAATTGTGTCTAACATTTTAATGCATCTAAAATCCATTAAAAACATTAAAATTTTGTGAAACATCTTCAGTTGAAATTAAGATATGTAAAAATTCATTTTAATTCTGTTTGTTTTCATATTAATATGTTACTTTCAAAAGTTGTTTCAAATTAATGTTTCAAAAAATAATTGTTCAAGTGTTGTATAATATTTTGACACTGAGTGTATATTTTTAGTCATTACAGATTACATATACCATGTAAACAATTTTTTTGTCAATATCATTGCGGTCAAGCTGCAGTGTTAGTGCGACGAGTCAATCTGCAATAAATATAAGCAATTAAGTGATAATTTTAAATATAGTGGAAATTTAGTTATAAATCTGAGTTTGTTTATTTAAAATACATTTCTACAAGGCTGTCAGTGTAAGTTGTTGCAATGTAATGTATTAGTAGTATGGAAACGTTCAGTGAACTGTTTCACTCAGTTTTTTTTATTAGTACAGCCATGAGTAAGCAACAGGTTCACCGTCTGTTGCGAAATTAGTTATAATAAAGTTTTTAACTAAGGAAGGCATTAAACCATCCGAAATATTAACTCGGTTGAAGGTTCAGTATGGAGACGATACTCTGTCTAAGACCCAAGTATTTGGTTGGGCCAATAATTTTAAGAGTAGATGAGACAGTGTAGTAAATGCAAGTCATAACTGCTGACAATATTGGTGCAGTTCGCGACCTTATAGAAGGTGACCGGCGGCTCGCTATTCATGAAATCGCTTTAAAGGTGGGTATTAGCTTTGGAAGTGCTCAAACAATCATCAAAAATCATCTTGGTTTCAATAAAATATCCGTCCGATGGGTTCTGAAGTTGTTGACAGAAGATCAAAAAAACATCCGATTGCAAATCAGTAAGAGACTTTTGAATCGATTTCGGCCGGGAGGAATTATCACACTCCAGAATCAAAAATGGCGAGTAAGGAATGGCGAGGGAAAGAAGAAACCTGCCCTGTAGAGGCCAAAACCCGTCTCTCAGCCGGTAAGGTTCTGGCGACCGTTTTTTTCGACATGAAAGGAGTTTTGCTGATTGATTTTCTACATGACTGACGTACGGTTAAGGTTCCCTACTACTGCCAGCTTCCCTACTACTACTGCCAGCGAAATCTGCTTACAGGTGAAAAAGGCGCGGTGTCCCCATCAGAGAC
>JARFXV010002913.1:0-29681 GCA_031761425.1 Cosmopolites sordidus
CGCATTCGCCGACCAGTTTCTGCGAATATCTAGAAAACCGTTCGAGATATCTAACTGCGCTTTGCGCCATTCGATTCCCCGTAATTTTCTCCATCCTGTGGCTTACCTTCGTAGAAATGAAGTGACTTCCACTTTTCTGATATTTTCCTATGATACCCTCTTAGGAAATTTTTCGAACAAATTGCAAAACTTTAAAAAATAGAATCGCTTCATTTTCGGATATTTGACGCTCCAAACCACGCGCATCAATAATCTGGCACCCGTTTTGATTTATCTCTTTTAGTTTTGGAGATATGATTTTTTGAAATTCGAATAAAATCGAACATTTTGCAAAAATCGTATTCCCCGACCAGTTTTCTGCGAATATCTAGAAAACCGTTCGAGATATCAAACTGCGCTTTGCGCCAGTCGATTCCCCGTAATTTTCTCCATCTTGTGGCTAACTTTCATAGAAATTAAGTGACTTTCACTTTTCTGATATTTTCCTATGGTATACCCCCTTGGGAAATTTTTCGAACAAATTGCAAAACTTTAAAAACTAGAATCGCTTCATTTTCGGATATTTGACGCTCCAAACCAGGCGCATCAATAATCGGGCACCCGTTTTGATTTATCTCTTTTAGTTTTCGAGATAGGATTGTTTGAAAATCGAAGAAAATCGAACATTTTGCAAAAATCGCATTCGCCGACCAGTTTCTGCGAATATCTAGAGAACCGTTCGAGATATCAAACTGCGCTTTGCGCCAGTCGATTCCCCGTAATTTTCTCCATCTTGTGGCTAACTTTCATAGAAATTAAGTGACTTTCACTTTCTGATATTTTCCTATGGTATACCCCCTTGGGAAATTTTTCGAACAAATTGCAAAACTTTAAAAACTAGAATCGCTTCATTTTCGGGTATTTGACGCTCCAAACCACGCGCATCAATAATCTGGCTCCCGTTTTGAATTATCTCTTTTAGTTTTGGAGATATGATTTTTTGAAATTCGAAGAAAATCGAATATTTTGCAAAAATCGTATTCCCCGACCAGTTTTGTGCGAATATCTAGAAAACCGTTCGAGATATCAAACTGCGCTTTGCGCTATTCGATTCCCCGTAATTTTCCCCATCTTGTGGCTTACTTTCATAGAAATTGAGTGGCTTACATTTTTCTGATATTTTCCTATGGTACCCCCTAAGGAAATTTTTCGAACAAATTGCAAAACTTTAAAAAATAAAATCGCTTCATTTTCGGATATTTGACGCTCCAAACCACGCGCATCAATAATCTGGCACCCGTTTTGATTTATCTCTTTTAGTTTTGGAGATATGATTTTTTGAAATCGAAGAAAATCGAACATTTTGTAAAAGTCGTATTCCCCGACAAGTTTTCTGCGAATATCTAGAAAACCGTTCGAGATATCAAACTGCGCTTTGCGCCATTCGATTCCCCGTAATTTTCTCCATCTTGTTTCTAACTTTCATAGAAATTAAGTGACTTCCACTTTTCTGATATTTTCCTTTGGTACCCCCTTAGGAAATTTTTCGAACAAATTGCAAAATTTTAAAAAAATAGAATCGCTTCATTTTCGGATATTTGACGCACCAAACCAGGCGCATCAATAATCTGGCTCCCGTTTTTGAATTATCTCTTTAAGTTTTCGAGATATGATTTTTTGTAATTCGAAGAAAATCGAACATTTTGCAAAAATCGCATTCCCCGACCAGTTTTCTGCGAATATCTAGAAAACCGTTCGAGATATCAAACTGCGCTTTGCGCCATTCGATTCCCCGTAATTCTCTCCACCTTGTGGCTAACTTTCATAGAAATTAAGTGACTTTCACTTTTCGGATATTTGACGCTCCAAACCACGCGCATCAATAATCTGGCACCCGTTTTGAATTATCTCTTTTAGTTTTCGAGATATGATTTTTTTGAAATTCGAAGAAAATCGAACATTTTGCAAAAATCGCATTCGCCGACCAGTTTCTGCGAATATCTAGAAAACCGTTCGAGATATCTAACTGCGCTTTGCGCCATTCGATTCCCCGTAATTTTCTCCATCCTGTGGCTTACCTTCGTAGAAATGAAGTGACTTCCACTTTTCTGATATTTTCCTATGATACCCTCTTAGGAAATTTTTCGAACAAATTGCAAAACTTTAAAAAATAGAATCGCTTCATTTTCGGATATTTGACGCTCCAAACCACGCGCATCAATAATCTGGCCCCCGTTTTGAATTATCTCTTTTAGTTGTCGAGATATGGTTTTTTTTAAAATCGAAGAAAATCGAACATTTTGCAAAAATCGTATTCCAAGACCAGTTTTCTGCGAATATCTAGAAAACCGTTCGAGATATCGAACTGCGCTTTGCGCCATTCGATTCCCCGTAATTTTCTCCATCTTGTGGCTAACTTTCATAGAAATTAAGTGACTTCCACTTTACTGATATTTTCCTTTGGTACCCCCTTAGGAAATTTTTCGAACAAATTGCAAAACTTTAAAAAATAGAATCGCTTCATTTTCGGATATTTGACGCACCAAACCACGCGCATCAATAATCTGGCACCCGTTTTGATTTATCTCTTTTAGTTTTGGAGATATGATTTTTTGAAATTCGAAGAAAATCGAACATTTTGCAAAAATCGTATTCCCCGACCAGTTTTCTGCGAATATCTAGAAAACCGTTCGAGATATCAAACTGCGCTTTGCGCCAGTCGATTCCCCGTAATTTTCTCCATCTTGAGGCTAACTTTCATAGAAATTAAGTGACTTCCACCTTTCTGATATTTTCCTTTGGTACCCCCTTAGGAAATTTTTCGAACAAATTGCAAAACTTTAAAAAATAGAATCGCTTCATTTTCGGATATTTGACGCTCCAAACCACGCGCATCAATAATCTGGCTCCCGTTTTGAATTATCTCTTTTAGTTTTGGAGATAGGATTGTTTGAAAATCGAAGAAAATCGAACATTTTGCAAAAATCGTATTCCCCGACCAGTTTTCTGCGAATATCTAGAAAACCGTTCGAGATATCAAACTGCGCTTTGCGTCATTCGATTCCCCGTAATTTTCTCCATCTTGTGGCTAACTTTCATAGAAATTAAGTGACTTTCACTTATCTGATATTTTCCTATGGTACCCCCTTGGGAAATTTTTCGAACAAATTGCAAAACTTTAAAAAATAGAATCGCTTCATTTTCGGATATTTGACGCTCCAAACCACGCGCATCAATAATCGGGCACCCGTTTTGATTTATCTCTTTTAGTTTTCGAGATAGGATTGTTTGAAAATCGAAGAAAATCGAACATTTTGCAAAAATCGCATTCGCCGACCAGTTTCTGCGAATATCTAGAGAACCGTTCGAGATATCAAACTGCGGTTTGCGCCATTCGATTACCCGTAATTTTCCACATCTTGTGGCTTACTTTCATAGAAATTGAGTGGCTTTCACTTTTCTGATATTTTCCTATGGTACCCCCTTAGGAAATTTTTCCAACAAATTGCAAAACTTTAAAAAATAGAATCGCTTCATTTTCGGATATTTGACGCTCCAAACCACGCGCATCAATAATCTGGCACCCGTTTTGATTTATCTCTTTTAGTTTTGGAGATATGATTTTTTGAAATTCGAAGAAAATCGAACATTTTGTAAAAGTCGTATTCCCCGACAAGTTTTCTGCGAATATCTAGAAAACCGTTCGAGATATCAAACTGCGCTTTGCGCCATTCGATTCCCCGTAATTTTCTCCATCTTGTTTCTAACTTCATAGAAATTAAGTGACTTCCACTTTTCTGATATTTTCCTTTGGTACCCCCTTAGGAAATTTTTCGAACAAATTGCAAAACTTTAAAAAAATAGAATCGCTTCATTTTCGGATATTTGACGCTCCAAACCAGGCGCATCAATAATCTGGCTCCCGTTTTGAATTATCTCTTTAAGTTTTCGAGATATGATTTTTTTGAAATTCGAAGAAAATCGAACATTTTGCAAAAATCGCATTCCCCGACCAGTTTTCTGCGAATATCTAGAAAACAGTTCGAGATATCAAACTGCGCTTTGCGCCATTCGATTAACCGTAATTCTCTCCACCTTGTGGCTAACTTTCATAGAAATTAAGTGACTTTCACTTTTCGGATATTTGACGCTCCAAACCACGCGCATCAATAATCTGGCACCCGTTTTGAATTATCTCTTTTAGTTTTCGAGATATGGTTTTTTTTAAAATCGAAGAAAATCGAACATTTTGCAAAAATCGTATTCCAAGACCAGTTTTCTGCGAATATCTAGAAAACCGTTCGAGATATCGAACTGCGCTTTGCGCCATTCGATTCCCCGTAATTTTCTCCATCTTGTTTCTAACTTTCATAGAAATTAAGTGACGTCCACTTTTCTGATATTTACCTTTGGTACCCTCTTAGGAAATTTTTCGAACAAATTGCAAAACTTTAAAATATAGAATCGCTTCATTTTCGGATATTTGACGCTCCAAACCACGCGCATCAATAATCTGGCACCCGTTTTGAATTATCTCTTTTAGTTTTCGAGATATGATTTTTTGAAAATCGAAGAAAAATCGAACATTTTGCAAAAATCGCATTCTCCGATCAATTTTCTGCGAATATCTAGAAAACCGTTCGAAATATCTAACTGCGCTTTGCGCCATTCGATTCCCCGTAATTTTCCCCATCTTGTGGCTTACGTTCATAGAAATTGATTGGCTTTCACTTTTCTGATATTTTCCTATGGTACCCCTTTAGAAAATTTTTCGAACAAATTGCAAAACTTTAAAAAATAGAATCACTTCATTTTCGGATATTTGACGCTCCAAACCACGCGCATCAATAATCTGGCACAAGTTTTGATTTATCTCTTTTAGTTTTTGGAGATATGATTTTTTGAAATTCGAAGAATATCGAACATTTTGCAAAAATCAAATTCCCCGACCAGTTTCTGCGAATATCTAGAAAACCGTTCGAGATATCAAACAGCGCTTTGCGCCATTCGATTCCCCGTAATTTTCTCCATCTTGTGGCTAACTTTCATAGAAATTAAGTGACTTTCACTTTTCTGATATTTTCCTTTGGTACCCCCTTACGAAATTTTTCGAACAAATTGCAAATCTTTAAAAAATTGAATCGCTTCATTTTCGGATATTTGACGCTCCAAACCACGCGCATCAATAATCGGGCACCCGTTTTAATTTATTTCTTTTAATTTTCGAGATTGGATTGTTTGAAATTCGAAGAAAATCGAACATTTTGCATAAAATCAAATTCCCCGACCAGTTTCTGCGAATATCTAGAAAACCGTTCGAGATATCAAACTGCGCTTTGCGCCAGTCGATTCCCCGTAATTTTCTCCATCTTGTGGCTAACTTTCATAGAAATTAAGTGACTTCCACTTTTCTGATATTTTCCTTTGGTACCCCCTTAGGAAATTTTTCGAACAAATTGCAAAACTTTTAAAAATAGAATCGCTTCATTTTCAGATATTTGACGCTCCAAACCACGCGCATCAATAATCTGGCACCCGTTTTGATTTATCTCTTTTAGTTTTGGAGATATGATTTTTTGAAATTCGAAGAAAATCGAACATTTTGCAAAAATCGTATTCCAGGACCAGTTTTCTGCGAATATCTAGAAAACCGTTCGAGATATCAAAACTGCGCTTTGCGCCAGTCGATTCCCCGTAATTTTCTCCATCTTGTGGCTAACTTTCATAGAAATTAAGTGACTTCCACTTTTCTGATATTTTCCTTTGGTACCCCCTTAGGAAATTTTTCGAACAAATTGCAAAACTTTAAAAAACAGAATCGCTTCATTATCGGATATTTGACGCTCCAAACCACGCGCATCAATAATCTGGCTCCCGTTTTGAATTATCTCTTTTAGTTTTGGAGATAGGATTGTTTGAAAATCGAAGAAAATCGAACATTTTGCAAAAATCGCATTCTCCGATCAATTTTCTGCGAATATCTAGAAAACCGTTCGAGATATCAAACTGCGCTTTGCGCCAGTCGATTCCCCGTAATTTTCTCCATCTTGTGGCTAACTTTCATAGAAATTAAGTGACTTTCACGTTTCTGATATTTTCCTTTGGTACCCCCTTAGGAAATTTTTCGAACAAATTGCAAAACTTTAAAAAATAGAATCGCTTCATTTTCGGATATTTGACGCTCCAAACACGCGCATCAATAATCTGGCACCCGTTTTGAATTATCTCTTTTAGTTTTCGAGATATGATTTTTTGAAAATCGAAGAAAATCGAACATTTTGCAAAAATCGCATTCTCCGATCAATTTTCTGCGAATATCTAGAAAACCGTTCGAGATATCAAACTGCGCTTTGCGCCATCCGATTCTCCGTAATTTTCCCCATCTTGTGGCTTACTTTCATAGAAATAAAATGACTTCCACTTTTCTGATATTTTCCTATGATACCCCCTTAGGAAATTTTTCGAACAAATTGCAAAACTTTAAAAAATAGAATCGCTTCATTTTCGGATATTTGACGCTCCAAACCACGCGCATCAATAATCTGGCACCCGTTTTGAATTATCTCTTTTAGTTTTCGAGATATGATTTTTTGAAAATCGAAGAAAATCGAACATTTTGCAAAAATCGCATTCGCCGACCAGTTTCTGCGAATATCTAGAAAACCGTTCGAGATATCTAACTGCGCTTTGCGCCATTCGATTCCCCGTAATTTTCTCCATCCTGTGGCTTACCTTCGTAGAAATGAAGTGACTTCCACTTTTCTGATATTTTCCTATGATACCCTCTTAGGAAATTTTTCGAACAAATTGCAAAACTTTAAAAAATAGAATCGCTTCATTTTCGGATATTTGACGCTCCAAACCACGCGCATCAATAATCTGGCCCCCGTTTTGAATTATCTCTTTTAGTTTTCGAGATATGGTTTTTTTGAAATCGAAGAAAATCGAACATTTTGCAAAAATCGTATTCCAAGACCAGTTTTCTGCGAATATCTAGAAAACCGTTCGAGATATCGAACTGCGCTTTGCGCCATTCGATTCCCCGTAATTTTCTCCATCTTGTGGCTAACTTTCATAGAAATTAAGTGACTTCCACTTTACTGATATTTTCCTTTGGTACCCCCTTAGGAAATTTTTCGAACAAATTGCAAAACTTTAAAAAATAGAATCGCTTCATTTTCGGATATTTGACGCACCAAACCACGCGCATCAATAATCTGGCACCCGTTTTGATTTATCTCTTTTAGTTTTGGAGATATGATTTTTTGAAATTCGAAGAAAATCGAACATTTTGCAAAAATCGTATTCCCCGACCAGTTTTCTGCGAATATCTAGAAAACCGTTCGAGATATCAAACTGCGCTTTGCGCCAGTCGATTCCCCGTAATTTTTCCTCCATCTTGAGGCTAACTTTCATAGAAATTAAGTGACTTCCACCTTTCTGATATTTTCCTTTGGTACCCCCTTAGGAAATTTTTCGAACAAATTGCAAAACTTTAAAAAATAGAATCGCTTCATTTTCGGATATTTGACGCTCCAAAGCACGCGCATCAATAATCTGGCTCCCGTTTTGAATTATCTCTTTTAGTTTTGGAGATAGGATTGTTTGAAAATCGAAGAAAATCGAACATTTTGCAAAAATCGTATTCCCCGACCAGTTTTCTGCGAATATCTAGAAAACCGTTCGAGATATCAAACTGCGCTTTGCGTCATTCGATTCCCCGTAATTTTCTCCATCTTGTGGCTAACTTTCATAGAAATTAAGTGACTTTCACTTATCTGATATTTTCCTATGGTACCCCCTTGGGAAATTTTTCGAACAAATTGCAAAACTTTAAAAACTAGAATCGCTTCATTTTCGGATATTTGACGCTCCAAACCACGCGCATCAATAATCGGGCACCCGTTTTGATTTATCTCTTTTAGTTTTCGAGATAGGATTGTTTGAAAATCGAAGAAAATCGAACATTTTGCAAAAATCGCATTCGCCGACCAGTTTCTGCGAATATCTAGAGAACCGTTCGAGATATCAAACTGCGGTTTGCGCCATTCGATTACCCGTAATTTTCCACATCTTATGGCTTACTTTCATAGAAATTGAGTGGCTTTCACTTTTCTGATATTTTCCTATGGTACCCCCTTAGGAAATTTTTCCAACAAATTGCAAAACTTTAAAAAATAGAATCGCTTCATTTTCGGATATTTGACGCTCCAAAACCACGCGCATCAATAATCTGGCACCCGTTTTGATTTATCTCTTTTAGTTTTGGAGATATGATTTTTTGAAATTCGAAGAAAATCGAACATTTTGTAAAAGTCGTATTCCCCGACAAGTTTTCTGCGAATATCTAGAAAACCGTTCGAGATATCAAACTGCGCTTTGCGCCATTCGATTCCCCGTAATTTTCTCCATCTTGTTTCTAACTTTCATAGAAATTAAGTGACTTCCACTTTTCTGATATTTTCCTTTGGTACCCCCTTAGGAAATTTTTCGAACAAATTGCAAAACTTTAAAAAAATAGAATCGCTTCATTTTCGGATATTTGACGCTCCAAACCAGGCGCATCAATAATCTGGCTCCCGTTTTGAATTATCTCTTTAAGTTTTCGAGATATGATTTTTTGAAATTCGAAGAAAATCGAACATTTTGCAAAAATCGCATTCCCCGACCAGTTTTCTGCGAATATCTAGAAAACAGTTCGAGATATCAAACTGCGCTTTGCGCCATTCGATTAACCGTAATTCTCTCCACCTTGTGGCTAACTTTCATAGAAATTAAGTGACTTTCACTTTTCGGATATTTGACGCTCCAAACCACGCGCATCAATAATCTGGCACCCGTTTTGAATTATCTCTTTTAGTTTTCGAGATATGATTTTTTGAAATTCGAACAAAATCGAACATTTTGCAAAAATCGTATTCCCCGACCAGTTTTCTTCGAATATCTAGAAAACCGTTCGAGATATCTAACTGCGCTTTGCGCCAATCGATTCCCCGTAATTTTCCCCATCTTGTGGCTAACTTTCATAAAAATTAAGTGACGTCCACTTTTCTGATATTTACCTTTGGTACCCTCTTAGGAAATTTTTCGAACAAATTGCAAAACTTTAAAATATAGAATCGCTTCATTTTCGGATATTTGACGCTCCAAACCACGCGCATCAATAATCTGGCACCCGTTTTGAATTATCTCTTTTAGTTTTCGAGATATGATTTTTTGAAAGTCGAAGAAAATCGAACATTTTGCAAAAATCGCATTCTCCGATCAATTTTCTGCGAATATCTAGAAAACCGTTCGAAATATCTAACTGCGCTTTGCGCCATTCGATTCCCCGTAATTTTCCCCATCTTGTGGCTTACGTTCATAGAAATTGAGTGGCTTTCACTTTTCTGATATTTTCCTATGGTACCCCTTTAGAAAATTTTTCGAACAAATTGCAAAACTTTAAAAAATAGAATCACTTCATTTTCGGATATTTGACGCTCCAAACCACGCGCATCAATAATCTGGCACAAGTTTTGATTTATCTCTTTTAGTTTTGGAGATATGATTTTTTGAAATTCGAAGAATATCGAACATTTTGCAAAAATCAAATTCCCCGACCAGTTTCTGCGAATATCTAGAAAACCGTTCGAGATATCAAACAGCGCTTTGCGCCATTCGATTCCCCGTAATTTTCTCCATCTTGTGGCTAACTTTCATAGAAATTAAGTGACTTTCACTTTTCTGATATTTTCCTTTGGTACCCCCTTACGAAATTTTTCGAACAAATTGCAAATCTTTAAAAAATTGAATCGCTTCATTTTCGGATATTTGACGCTCCAAACCACGCGCATCAATAATCGGGCACCCGTTTTAATTTATTTCTTTTAATTTTCGAGATTGGATTGTTTGAAATTCGAAGAAAATCGAACATTTTGCAAAAATCAAATTCCCCGACCAGTTTCTGCGAATATCTAGAAAACCGTTCGAGATATCAAACTGCGCTTTGCGCCAGTCGATTCCCCGTAATTTTCTCCATCTTGTGGCTAACTTTCATAGAAATTAAGTGACTTCCACTTTTCTGATATTTTCCTTTGGTACCCCCTTAGGAAATTTTTCGAACAAATTGCAAAACTTTTAAAAATAGAATCGCTTCATTTTCAGATATTTGACGCTCCAAACCACGCGCATCAATAATCTGGCACCCGTTTTGATTTATCTCTTTTAGTTTTGGAGATATGATTTTTTGAAATTCGAAGAAAATCGAACATTTTGCAAAAATCGTATTCCAGGACCAGTTTTCTGCGAATATCTAGAAAACCGTTCGAGATATCAAACTGCGCTTTGCGCCAGTCGATTCCCCGTAATTTTCTCCATCTTGTGGCTAACTTTCATAGAAATTAAGTGACTTCCACTTTTCTGATATTTTCCTTTGGTACCCCCTTAGGAAATTTTTCGAACAAATTGCAAAACTTTAAAAAACAGAATCGCTTCATTATCGGATATTTGACGCTCCAAACCACGCGCATCAATAATCTGGCTCCCGTTTTGAATTATCTCTTTTAGTTTTGGAGATAGGATTGTTTGAAAATCGAAGAAAATCGAACATTTTGCAAAAATCGCATTCTCCGATCAATTTTCTGCGAATATCTAGAAAACCGTTCGAGATATCAAACTGCGCTTTGCGCCAGTCGATTCCCCGTAATTTTCTCCATCTTGTGGCTAACTTTCATAGAAATTAAGTGACTTTCACGTTTCTGATATTTTCCTTTGGTACCCCCCTTACGAAATTTTTCGAACAAATTGCAAATCTTTAAAAAATAGAATCGCTTCATTTTCGGATATTTGACGCTCCAAACCACGCGCATCAATAATCTGGCACCCGTTTTGATTTATCTCTTTTAGTTTTGGAGATATGATTTTTTGAAATTCGAAGAAAATCGAACATTTTGCAAAAATCGTATTCCAAGACCAGTTTTCTGCGAATATCTAGAAAACCGTTCGAGATATCTAACTGCGCTTTGCGCCATTCGATTCCCCGTAATTTTCTCCATCTTGTGGCTTACTTTCATAGAAATGAAGTGACTTCCACTTTTCTGATATTTTCCTATGATACCCCCTTAGGAAATTTTTCGAACAAATTGCAAAACTTTAAAAAATAGAATCGCTTCATTTTCGGATATTTGACGCTCCAAACCACGCGCATCAATAATCTGGCACAAGTTTTAATTTATCTCTTTTAGTTTTGGAGATATGATTTTTTGAAATTCGAAGAAAATCGAACATTTTGCAAAAATCAAATTCCCCGACCAGTTTCTGCGAATATCTAGAAAACCGCTCGAGATATCAAACTGCGCATTGCGCCATCCGATTCTCCGTAATTTTCCCCATCTTGTGGCTTACTTTCATAGAAATGAAATGACTTCCACTTTTCTGATATTTTCCTATGATACCCTCTTAGGAAATTTTTCGAACAAATTGCAAAACTTTAAAAAATAGAATCGCTTCATTTTCGGATATTTGACGCTCCAAACCACGCGCATCAATAATCTGGCACCCGTTTTGAATTATCTCTTTTAGTTTTCGAGATATGATTTTTTGAAAATCGAAGAAAATCGAACATTTTGCAAAAATCGCATTCTCCGATCAATTTTCTGCGAATATCTAGAAAACCGTTCGAGATATCAAACTGCGTTTTTCGCCATTCGATTCCCCGTAATTTTCCACATCTTGTGGCTTACTTTCATAGAAATTGAGTGGCTTTCACTTTTCTGATATTTTCCTATGGTACCCCCTTAGGAAATTTTTAGAACAAATTGCAAAACTTTAAAAAATAGAATCGCTTCATTTTCGGATATTTGACGCTCCAAACCACGCGCATCAATAATCTGGCACAAGTTTTAATTTATCTCTTTTAGTTTTGGAGATATGATTTTTTGAAATTCGAAGAAAATCGAACATTTTGCAAAAATCAAATTCCCCGACCAGTTTCTGCGAATATCTAGAAAACCGCTCGAGATATCAAACTGCGCTTTGCGCCATCCGATTCTCCGTAATTTTCCCCATCTTGTGGCTTACTTTCATAGAAATGAAATGACTTCCACTTTTCTGATATTTTCCTATGATACCCCCTTAGGAAATTTTTCGAACAAATTGCAAAACTTTAAAAAATTGAATCGCTTCATTTTCGGGTATTTGACGCTCCAAACCACGCGCATCAATAATCTGGCTCCCGTTTTGAATTATCTTTTTTAGTTTTGGAGATATGATTTTTTGAAATTCGAAGAAAATCGAACATTTTGCAAAAATCGTATTCTCCGACCAGTTTTGTGCGAATATCTAGAAAACCGTTCGAGATATCAAACTGCGCTTTGCGCCATTCGATTCTCCGTAATTTTCTCCATCTTGTGGCTAACTTTCATAGAAATTAAGCGAGTTTCACTTTTCTGATATTTTCCTTTGGTACCCCCCTTACGAAATTTTTCGAACAAATTGCAAATCTTTAAAAAATAGAATCGCTTCATTTTCGGATATTTGACGCTCCAAACCACGCGCATCAATAATAGGGCACCCGTTTTGATTTATTTCTTTTAATTTTCGAGATAGGATTGTTTGAAAATCGAAGAAAATCGAACATTTTGTAAAAATCGCATTCCCCGACCAGTTTCTGCGAATATCTAGAAAACCGTTCGAGATATCAAACTGCGCTTTGCGCCATTCGATTTCCCGTAATTTTCCACATCTTGTGGCTTACTTTCATAGAAATTGAGTGGCTTTCACTTTTCTGATATTTTCCTATGGTACCCCCTTAGGAAATTTTTCGAACAAATTGCAAAACTTTAAAAAATAGAATCGCTTCATTTTCGGATATTTGACGCTCCAAACCACGCGCATCAATAATCTGGCACAAGTTTTGATTTATCTCTTTTAGTTTTGGAGATATGATTTTTTGAAATTCGAAGAAAATCGAACATTTTGCAAAAATCAAATTCCCCGACCAGTTTCTGCGAATATCTAGAAAACCGCTCGAGATATCAAACTGCGCTTTGCGCTATTCGATTCCCCGTAATTTTCCCCATCTTGTGGATACTTTCATAGAAATTGAGTGGCTTTCATTTTTCTGATATTTTCCTATGGTACCCCTTAGGAAATTTTTCGAACAAATTGCAAAATTTTAAAAAATAAAATCGCTTCATTTTCGGATATTTGACGCTCCAAACCACGCGCATCAATAATCTGGCACAAGTTTTGATTTATCTCTTTTAGTTTTGGAGATATGATTTTTTGAAATTCGAAGAAAATCGAACATTTTGCAAAAATCGTATTCCCCGACCAGTTTTGTGCGAATATCTAGAAAACCGTTCGAGATATCAAACTGCGCTTTGCGCTATTCGATTCCCCGTAATTTTCCCCATCTTGTGGCTTACTTTCATAGAAATTGAGTGGCTTTCATTTTTCTGATATTTTCCTATGGTACCCCCTTAGGAAATTTTTCGAACAAATTGCAAAACTTTAAAAACTAGAATCGCTTCATTTTCGGATATTTGACGCTCCAAACCACGCGCATCAATAATCGGGCACCCGTTTTGATTTATCTCTTTTAGTTTTCGAGATAGGATTGTTTGAAAATCGAAGAAAATCGAACATTTTGCAAAAATCGCATTCGCCGACCAGTTTCTGCGAATATCTAGAGAACCGTTCGAGATATCAAACTGCGGTTTGCGCCATTCGATTACCCGTAATTTTCCACATCTTGTGGCTTACTTTCATAGAAATTGAGTGGCTTTCACTTTTCTGATATTTTCCTATGATACCCTCTTAGGAAATTTTTCGAACAAATTGCAAAACTTTAAAAAATAGAATCGCTTCATTTTCGGATATTTGACGCTCCAAACCACGCGCATCAATAATCTGGCACCCGTTTTGAATTATCTCTTTTAGTTTTCGAGATATGATTTTTTGAAAATCGAAGAAAATCGAACATTTTGCAAAAATCGCATTCTCCGATCAATTTTCTGCGAATATCTAGAAAACCGTTCGAGATATCAAACTGCGCTTTGCGCCATTCGATTCCCCGTAATTTTCCCCATCTTGTGGCTAACTTTCATAGAAATTAAGTGACTTCCACTTTTCTGATATTTTCTTTTGGTACCCCCCTTAGGAAATTTTTCGAACAAATTGCAAAACTTTAAAAAATAGAATCGCTTCATTTTCAGATATTTGACGCTCCAAACCACGCGCATCAATAATCTGGCACCCATTTTGATTTATCTCTTTTAGTTTTGGAGATATGATTTTTTGAAATTCGAAGAAAATCGAACATTTTGCAAAAATCGTATTCCAGGACCAGTTTTCTGCGAATATCTATAAAACCGTTCGAGATATCAAACTGCGCTTTGCGCCAGTCGATTCCCCGTAATTTTCTCCATCTTGTGGCTAACTTTCATAGAAATTAAGTGACTTCCACTTTTCTGATATTTTCCTTTGGTACCCCCTTGGGAAATTTTTCGCACAAATTGCAAAACTTTAAAAAACAGAATCGCTTCATTTTCGGATATTTGACGCTCCAAACCACGCGCATCAATAATCTGGCACCCGTTTTGATTTATCTCTTTAGTTTTGGAGATATGATTTTTTGAAATTCGAAGAAAATCGAACATTTTGCAAAAATCGTATTCCCCGACCAGTTTTCTGCGAATATCTAGAAAACCGTTCGAAATATCAAACTGCGCTTTGCGCCAGTCGATTCCCCGTAATTTTCTCCATCTTGTGGCTAACTTTCATAGAAATTAAGTGACTTTCACTTTTCTGATATTTTCCTATGGTACCCCCCTTGGGAAATTTTTCGAACAAATTGCAAAACTTTAAAAACTAGAATCGCTTCATTTTCGGATATTTGACGCTCCAAACCAGGCGCATCAATAATCTGGCACCCGTTTTGATTTATCTCTTTTAGTTTTGGAGATATGATTTTTTGAAATTCGAAGAAAATCGAACATTTTGCAAAAATCGTATTCCCCGACCAGTTTTCTGCGAATATCTAGAAAACCGTTCGAGATATCAAACTGCGCTTTGCGCCATTCGATTCCCCGTAATTTTCCCCATCTTGTGGCTTACTTTCATAGAAATTGAGTGGCTTTCACTTTTCTGATATTTTCCTATGGTACCCCTTAAGGAAATTTTTCGAACAAATTGCAAAACTTTAAAAAATAGAATCGCTTCATTTTCGGATATTTGACGCTCCAAACCACGCGCATCAATAATCTGGCACCCGTTTTGAATTATCTCTTTTAGTTTTCGAGATATGATTTTTTGAAAATCGAAGAAAATCGAACATTTTGCAAAAATCGCATTCTCCGATCAATTTTCTGCGAATATCTAGAAAACCGTTCGAGATATCAAACTGCGCTTTGCGCCATTCGATTCGACGTAATTTTCTCCGTCTTGTGGCTTACTTTCATAGAAATTGAGTGGCTTTCACTTTTCTGATATTTTCCTATGGTACCCCCTTAGGAAATTTTTCGAACAAATTGCAGAACTTTAAAAAATAGAATCGCTTCATTTTCGGATATTTGACGCTCCAAACCACGCGCATCAATAATCTGGCACAAGTTTTGATTTATCTCTTTTAGTTTTGGAGATATGATTTTTTGAAATTCGAAGAAAATCGAACATTTTGTAAAAGTCGTATTCCCCGACCAGTTTTGTGCGAATATCTAGAAAACCGTTCGAGATATCAAACTGCGCTTTGCGCTATTCGATTCCCCGTAATTTTCCCCATCTTGTGGCTTACTTTCATAGAAATTGAGTGGCTTTCATTTTTCTGATATTTTCCTATGGTACCCCCTTAGGAAATTTTTCGAACAAATTGCAAAACTTTAAAAAATAAAATCGCTTCATTTTCGGATATTTGACGCTCCAAACCACGCGCATCAATAATCTGGCACAAGTTTTGATTTATCTCTTTTAGTTTTGGAGATATGATTTTTTGAATTTCGAAGAAAATCGAACATTTTGCAAAAATCAAATTCCCCGACCAGTTTCTGCGAATATCTAGAAAACCGTTCGAGATATCAAACTGCGCTTTGCGCCAGTCGATTCCCCGTAATTTTCTCCATCTGGTGGCTAACTTTCATAGAAATGAAGTGACTTCCACTTTTCTGATATTTTCGTATGATACCCTCTTAGGAAATTTTTCGAACAAATTGCAAAACTTTAAAAAATAGAATCGCTTCATTTTCGGATATTTGACGCTCCAAACCACGCGCATCAATAATCTGGCACCCGTTTTGAATTATCTCTTTTAGTTTTCGAGATATGATTTTTTGAAAATCGAAGAAAATCGAACATTTTGCAAAAATCGCATTCTCCGATCAATTTTCTGCGAATATCTAGAAAACCGTTCGAGATATCAAACTGCGCTTTGCGCCATTCGATTCCCCGTAATTTTCTCCGTCTTGTGGCTTACTTTCATAGAAATTGAGTGGCTTTCACTTTTCTGATATTTTCCTATGGTACCCCCTTAGGAAATTTTTCGAACAAATTGCAGAACTTTAAAAAATAGAATCGCTTCATTTTCGGATATTTGACGCTCCAAACCACGCGCATCAATAATCTGGCACAAGTTTTGATTTATCTCTTTTAGTTTTGGAGATATGATTTTTTGAAATTCGAAGAAAATCGAACATTTTGTAAAAGTCGTATTCCCCGACCAGTTTTGTGCGAATATCTAGAAAACCGTTCGAGATATCAAACTGCGCTTTGCGCTATTCGATTCCCCGTAATTTTCCCCATCTTGTGGCTTACTTTCATAGAAATTGAGTGGCTTTCATTTTTCTGATATTTTCCTATGGTACCCCCTTAGGAAATTTTTCGAACAAATTGCAAAACTTTAAAAAATAAAATCGCTTCATTTTCGGATATTTGACGCTCCAAACCACGCGCATCAATAATCTGGCAAAGTTTTGATTTATCTCTTTTAGTTTTGGAGATATGATTTTTTGAAATTCGAAGAAAATCGAACATTTTGCAAAAATCGTATTCCCCGACCAGTTTTGTGCGAATATCTAGAAAACCGTTCGAGATATCAAACTGCGCTTTGCGCCAGTCGATTCCCCGTAATTTTCTCCATCTTGTGGCTAACTTTCATAGAAATTAAGTGACTTTCATAGAAATTGAGTGGCTTTCATTTTTCTGATATTTTCCTATGGTACCCCCTTAGGAAATTTTTCGAACAAATTGCAAAACTTTAAAAAATAAAATCGCTTCATTTTCGGATATTTGACGCTCCAAACCACGCGCATCAATATTCTGGCACCCGTTTTGATTTATCTCTTTTAGTTTTGGAGATATGATTTTTTGAAATTCGAAGAAAATCGAACATTTTGCAAAAATCGTATTCCCCCGACCAGTTTTGTGCGAATATCTAGAAAACCGTTCGAGATATCAAACTGCGCTTTGCGTCATTCGATTCCCCGTAATTTTCTCCATCTTGTGGCTAACTTTCATAGAAATTAAGTGACTTTCACTTTTCTGATATTTTCCTATGGTACCCCCTTGGGAAATTTTTCGAACAAATTGCAAAACTTTAAAAACTAGAATCGCTTCATTTTCGGATATTTGACGCTCCAAACCACGCGCATCAATAATCGGGCACCCGTTTTGATTTATCTCTTTTAGTTTTCGAGATAGGATTGTTTGAAAATCGAAGAAAATCGAACATTTTGCAAAAATCGCATTCGCCGACCAGTTTCTGCGAATATCTAGAGAACCGTTCGAGATATCAAACTGCGGTTTGCGCCATTCGATTACCCGTAATTTTCCACATCATGTGGCTTACTTTCATAGAAATTGAGTGGCTTTCACTTTTCTGATATTTTCCTATGGTACCCCCCTTAGGAAATTTTTCCAACAAATTGCAAAACTTTAAAAAATAGAATCGCTTCATTTTCGGATATTTGACGCTCCAAACCACGCGCATCAATAATCTGGCACCCGTTTTGATTTATCTCTTTTAGTTTTGGAGATTTGATTTTTTGAAATTCGAAGAAAATCGAACATTTTGTAAAAGTCGTATTCCCCGACAAGTTTTCTGCGAATATCTAGAAAACCGTTCGAGATATCAAACCTGCGCTTTGCGCCATTCGATTCCCCGTAATTTTCTCCATCTTGTTTCTAACTTTCATAGAAATTAAGTGACTTCCACGTTTCTGATATTTTCCTTTGGTAGCCCCTTAGGAAATTTTTCGAACAAATTGCAAAACTTTAAAAAAATAGAATCGCTTCATTTTCGGATATTTGACGCTCCAAACCAGGCGCATCAATAAACTGGCTCCCGTTTTGAATTATCTCTTTAAGTTTTCGAGATATGATTTTTTGAAATTCGAAGAAAATCGAACATTTTGCAAAAATCGCATTCCCCGACCAGTTTTCTGCGAATATCTAGAAAACCGTTCGAGATATCAAACTGCGCTTTGCGCCATTCGATTCCCCGTAATTTTCTCCATCTTGTGGCTAACTTTCATAAAAATTAAGTGACTTTCACTTTTCTGATATTTTCCGTTGGTACCCCCTTACGAAATTTTTTGAACAAATTGCAAATCTTTAAAAAATAGAATCGCTTCATTTTCGGATATTTGACGCTCCAAACCACGCGCATCAATAATCTGGCTCCCGTTTTGAACTATCTCGTCTAGTTTTGGAGATATGATTTTTTGAAATTCGAACAAAATCGAACATTTTGCAAAAATCGTATTCCCCGACCAGTTTTCTTCGAATATCTAGAAAACTGTTCAAGATATCAAACTGCGCTTTGCGCCATTCGATTCCCCGTAATTTTCCCCATCTTGTGGCTTACTTTCATAGAAATGAAGTGACTTCCACTTTTCTGATATTTTCCTATGATACCCCCTTAGGAAATTTTTCGAACAAATTGCAAAACTTTAAAAAATAGAATCGCTTCATTTTCGGGTATTTGACGCTCCAAACCACGCGCATCAATAATCTGGCACCCGTTTTGATTTATCTCTTTTAGTTTTGGAGATATGATTTTTTGAAATTCGAAGAAAATCGAACATTTTGCAAAAATCGTATTCCAAGACCAGTTTTCTGCGAATATCTAGAAAACCGTTCGAGATATCAAACTGCGCTTTGCGCCATTCGATTCCCCGTAATTTTCCCCATCTTGTGGCTTACTTTCATAGAAATTGAGTGGCTTTCACTTTTCTGATATTTTCCTATGGTACCCCTTTAGAAAATTTTTCGAACAAATTGCAAAACTTTAAAAAATAGAATCGCTTCATTTTCGGATATTTGATGCTCCAAACCACGCGCATCAATAATCTGGCACAAGTTTTGATTTATCTCTTTTAGTTTTGGAGATATGATTTTTTGAAATTGGAAGAATATCGAACATTTTGCAAAAATCAAATTCCCCGACCAGTTTCTGCGAATATCTAGAAAACCGTTCGAGATATCAAACTGCGCTTTGCACCAGTCGATTCCCCGTAATTTTCTCCATCTTGTGGCTAACTTTCATAGAAATTAAGTTACTTCCACTTTTCTGATATTTTCCTTTGGTACCCCCTTAGGAAATATTTCGAACAAATTGCAAAACTTTAAAAAATAGAATCGCTTCATTTTCGGATATTTGACGCTCCAAACCACGCGCATCAATAATCTGGCACCCGTTTTGAATTATCTCTTTTAGTTTTCGAGATATGATTTTTTGAAAATCGAAGAAAATCGAACATTTTGCAAAAATCGTATTCCCCGACCAGTTTTCTGCGAATATCTAGAAAACCGTTCGAGATATCAAACTGCGCTTTGCGCCATTCGATTCCCCGTAATTTTCTCCATCTTGTGGCTAACTTTCATAGAAATTAAGTGACTTCCACTTTTCTGATATTTTCCTATGATACCCCCTTAGGAAATTTTTCGAACAAATTGCAAAACTTTAAAAAATAGAATCGCTTCATTTTCGGGTATTTGACGCTCCAAACCACGCGCATCAATAATCTGGCACCCGTTTTGATTTATCTCTTTTAGTTTTGGAGATATGATTTTTTGAAATTCGAAGAAAATCGAACATTTTGCAAAAATCGTATTCCAAGACCAGTTTTCTGCGAATATCTAGAAAACCGTTCGAGATATCAAACTGCGCTTTGCGCCAGTCGATTCCCCGTAATTTTCTCCATCTTGTGGCTAACTTCCATAGAAATTAAGTGACTTCCACTTTTCTGATATTTTCCTTTGGTACCCCCTTAGGAAATTTTTCGAACAAATTGCAAAACTTTAAAAAATAGAATCGCTTCATTTTCGGATATTTGACGCTCCAAACCACGCGCATCAATAATCTGGCACCCGTTTTGATTTATCTCTTTTAGTTTTGGAGATATGATTTTTTGAAATTCGAAGAAAATCGAACATTTTGCAGAAATCGTATTCCCCGACCAGTTTTCTGCGAATATCTAGAAAACCGTTCGAGATATCAAACTGCGCTTTGCGCCAGTCGATTCCCCGTAATTTTCTCCATCTTGTGGCTAACTTTCATAGAAATTAAGTGACTTTCACTTTTCTGATATTTTCCTATGGTACCCCCTTGGGAAATTTTTCGAACAAATTGCAAAACTTTAAAAACTAGAATCGCTTCATTTTCGGATATTTGACGCTCCAAACCACGCGCATCAATAATCGGGCACCCGTTTTGATTTATCTCTTTTAGTTTTCGAGATAGGATTGTTTGAAAATCGAAGAAAATCGAACATTTTGCAAAAATCGCATTCGCCGACCAGTTTCTGCGAATATCTAGGGAACCGTTCGAGATATCAAACTGCGCTTTGCGCCATTCGATTCCCCGTAATTTTCCACATCTTGTGGCTTACTTTCATAGAAATTGAGTGGCTTTCACTTTTCTGATATTTTCCTATGGTACCCCTTTAGAAAATTTTTCGAACAAATTGCAAAACTTTAAAAAATAGAATCGCTTCATTTTCGGATATTTGACGCTCCAAACCACGCGCATCAATAATCTGGCACAAGTTTTGATTTATCTCTTTTAGTTTTGGAGATATGATTTTTTGAAATTCGAAGAATATCGAACATTTTGCAAAAATCAAATTCCCCGACCAGTTTCTGCGAATATCTAGAAAACCGTTCGAGATATCAAACTGCGCTTTGCGCCAGTCGATTCCCCGCAATTTTCTCCATCTTGTGGCTAACTTTCATAGAAATTAATTGACTTCCACTTTTCTGATATTTTCCTTTGGTACCCCCTTAGGAAATTTTTCGAACAAATTGCAAAACTTTAAAAAATAGAATCGCTTCATTTTCGGATATTTGACGCTCCAAACCACGCGCATCAATAATCTGGCACCCGTTTTGATTTATCTCTTTTAGTTTTGGAGATATGATTTTTTGAAATTCGAAGAAAATCGAACATTTTGCAGAAATCGTATTCCCCGACCAGTTTTCTGCGAATATCTAGAAAACCGTTCGAGATATCAAACTGCGCTTTGCGCCAGTCGATTCCCCGTAATTTTCTCCATCTTGTGGCTAACTTTCATAGAAATTAAGTGACTTTCACTTTTCTGATATTTTCCTATGGTACCCCCTTGGGAAATTTTTCGAACAAATTGCAAAACTTTAAAAACTAGAATCGCTTCATTTTCGGATATTTGACGCTCCAAACCACGCGCATCAATAATCGGGCACCCGTTTTGATTTATCTCTTTTAGTTTTCGAGATAGGATTGTTTGAAAATCGAAGAAAATCGAACATTTTGCAAAAATCGCATTCGCCGACCAGTTTCTGCGAATATCTAGAGAACCGTTCGAGATATCAAACTGCGCTTTGCGCCATTCGATTCCCCGTAATTTTCCACATCTTGTGGCTTACTTTCATAGAAATTGAGCGGCTTTCACTTTTCTGATATTTTCCTATGGTACCCCCTTAGGAAATTTTTCGAACAAATTGCAAAACTTTAAAAAATAGAATCGCTTCATTTTCGGATATTTGACGCTCCAAACCACGCGCATCAATAATCTGGCACCCGTTTTGAATTATCTCTTTAAGTTTTCGAGATATGATTTTTTGAAATTCGAAGAAAATCGAACATTTTGCAAAAATCGCGTTCCCCGACCAGTTTTCTGCGAATATCTAGAAAACCGTTCGAGATATCAAACTGCGCTTTGCGCCATTCGATTCCCCGTAATTTTCTCCATCTTGTGGCTAACTTTCATAGAAATTAAGTGACTTTCACTTTTCTGATATTTTCCGTTGGTACCCCCTTAGGAAATTTTTCGAACAAATTGCAAAACTTTAAAAAATAGAATCGCTTCATTTTCGGATATTTGATGCTCCAAACCACGCGCATCAATAATCTGGCACAAGTTTTGATTTATCTCTTTTAGTTTTGCAGATATGATTTTTTGAAATTGGAAGAATATCGAACATTTTGCAAAAATCAAATTCCCCGACCAGTTTCTGCGAATATCTAGAAAACCGTTCGAGATATCAAACTGCGCTTTGCACCAGTCGATTCCCCGTAATTTTCTCCATCTTGTGGCTAACTTTCATAGAAATTAAGTTACTTCCACTTTTCTGATATTTTCCTTTGGTACCCCCCTTAGGAAATATTTCGAACAAATTGCAAAACTTTAAAAAATAGAATCGCTTCATTTTCGGATATTTGACGCTCCAAACCACGCGCATCAATAATCTGGCACCCGTTTTGATTTATCTCTTTTAGTTTTGGAGATATGATTTTTTGAAATTCGAAGAAAATCGAACATTTTGCAGAAATCGTATTCCCCGACCAGTTTTCTGCGAATATCTAGAAAACCGTTCGAGATATCAAACTGCGCTTTGCGCCAGTCGATTCCCCGTAATTTTCTCCATCTTGTGGCTAACTTTCATAGAAATGAAGTGACTTCCACATTTCTGATATTTTCCTATGATACCCTCTTAGGAAATTTTTCGAACAAATTGCAAAACTTTAAAAAATAGAATCGCTTCATTTTCGGATATTTGACGCTCCAAACCACGCGCATCAATAATCTGGCACCCGTTTTGAATTATCTCTTTTAGTTTTCGAGATATGATTTTTTGAAAATCGAAGAAAATCGAACATTTTGCAAAAATCGCATTCTCCGATCAATTTTCTGCGAATATCTAGAAAACCGTTCGAGATATCAAACTGCGCTTTGCGCCATTCGATTCCCCGTAATTTTCTCCATCTTGTGGCTAACTTTCATAGAAATTAAGTGACTTCCACTTTTCTGATATTTTCCTATGATACCCCCTTAGGAAATTTTTCGAACAAATTGCAAAACTTTAAAAAATAGAATCGCTTCATTTTCGGGTATTTGACGCTCCAAACCACGCGCATCAATAATCTGGCACCCGTTTTGATTTATCTCTTTTAGTTTTGGAGATATGATTTTTTGAAATTCGAAGAAAATCGAACATTTTGCAAAAATCGTATTCCAAGACCAGTTTTCTGCGAATATCTAGAAAACCGTTCGAGATATCAAACTGCGCTTTGCGCCATTCGATTCCCCGTAATTTTCCCCATCTTGTGGCTTACTTTCATAGAAATTGAGTGGCTTTCACTTTTCTGATATTTTCCTATGGTACCCCTTTAGAAAATTTTTCGAACAAATTGCAAAACTTTAAAAAATAGAATCGCTTCATTTTCGGATATTTGATGCTCCAAACCACGCGCATCAATAATCTGGCACAAGTTTTGATTTATCTCTTTTAGTTTTGGAGATATGATTTTTTGAAATTGGAAGAATATCGAACATTTTGCAAAAATCAAATTCCCCGACCAGTTTCTGCGAATATCTAGAAAACCGTTCGAGATATCAAACTGCGCTTTGCGCCAGTCGATTCCCCGTAATTTTCTCCATCTTGTGGCTAACTTTCATAGAAATTAAGTGACTTCCACTTTTCTGATATTTTCCTTTGGTACCCCCTTAGGAAATTTTTCGAACAAATTGCAAAACTTTAAAAAATAGAATCGCTTCATTTTCGGATATTTGACGCTCCAAACCACGCGCATCAATAATCTGGCACCCGTTTTGATTTATCTCTTTTAGTTTTGGAGATATGATTTTTTGAAATTCGAAGAAAATCGAACATTTTGCAGAAATCGTATTCCCCGACCAGTTTTCTGCGAATATCTAGAAAACCGTTCGAGATATCAAACTGCGCTTTGCGCCAGTCGATTCCCCGTAATTTTCTCCATCTTGTGGCTAACTTTCATAGAAATTAAGTGACTTTCACTTTTCTGATATTTTCCTATGGTACCCCCCTTGGGAAATTTTTCGAACAAATTGCAAAACTTTAAAAACTAGAATCGCTTCATTTTCGGATATTTGACGCTCCAAACCACGCGCATCAATAATCGGGCACCCGTTTTGATTTATCTCTTTTAGTTTTCGAGATAGGATTGTTTGAAAATCGAAGAAAATCGAACATTTTGCAAAAATCGCATTCGCCGACCAGTTCTGCGATATCTAGAGAACCGTTCGAGATATCAAACTGCGGTTTGCGCCATTCGATTACCCGTAATTTTCCACATCATGTGGCTTACTTTCATAGAAATTGAGTGGCTTTCACTTTTCTGATATTTTCCTATGGTACCCCCTTAGGAAATTTTTCCAACAAATTGCAAAACTTTAAAAAATAGAATCGCTTCATTTTCGGGATATTTGACGCTCCAAACCACGCGCATCAATAATCTGGCACCCGTTTTGATTTATCTCTTTTAGTTTTGGAGATTTGATTTTTTGAAATTCGAAGAAAATCGAACATTTTGTAAAAGTCGTATTCCCCGACAAGTTTTCTGCGAATATCTAGGAAAACCGTTCGAGATATCAAACTGCGCTTTGCGCCATTCGATTCCCCGTAATTTTCTCCATCTTGTTTCTAACTTTCATAGAAATTAAGTGACTTCCACGGTTTCTGATATTTTCCTTGGTAGCCCCTTAGGAAATTTTTCGAACAAATTGCAAAACTTTAAAAAAATAGAATCGCTTCATTTTCGATATTTGACGCTCCAAACCAGGCGCATCAATAAACTGGCTCCCGTTTGAATTATCTCTTTAAGTTTTCGAGATATGATTTTTTGAAATTCGAAGAAAATCGAACATTTTGCAAAAATCGCATTCCCCGACCAGTTTTCTGCGAATATCTAGAAAACCGTTCGAGATATCAAAACTGCGCTTTGCGCCATTCGATTCCCCGTAATTTTCTCCATCTTGTGGCTAACTTTCATAAAAATTAAGTGACTTTCACTTTTCTGATATTTTCGTTGGTACCCCCTTACGAAATTTTTTGAACAAATTGCAAATCTTTAAAAAATAGAATCGCTTCATTTTCGGATATTTGACGCTCCAAACCACGCGCATCAATAATCTGGCTCCCGTTTTGAACTATCTCGTCTAGTTTTGGAGATATGATTTTTGAATTCGAACAAAATCGACCATTTTGCAAAAAATCGTATCTCCCCGACCAGTTTTCTTCGAATATCTAGAAAACTGTTCAAGATATCAAACTGCGCTTTGCGCCATTCGATTCCCCGTAATTTTCCCCATCTTGTGGCTTACTTTCATAGAAATGAAGTGACTTCCACTTTTCTGATATTTTCCTATGATACCCCCTTAGGAAATTTTTCGAACAGAATTGCAAAACTTTAAAAAATAGAATCGCTTCATTTTCGGGTATTTGACGCTCCAAACCACGCGCATCAATAATCTGGCACCCGTTTTGATTTATCTCTTTTAGTTTTGGAGATATGATTTTTTGAAATTCGAAGAAAATCGAACATTTTGCAAAAATCGTATTCCAAGACCAGTTTTCTGCGAATATCTAGAAAACCGTTCGAGATATCAAACTGCGCTTTGCGCCCATTCGATTCCCCGTAATTTTCCCCATCTTGTGGCTTACTTTCATAGAAATTGAGTGGCTTTCACTTTTTCTGATATTTTCCTATGGTACCCCTTTAGAAAATTTTTCGAACAAATTGCAAAACTTTAAAAAATAGAATCGCTTCATTTTCGGATATTTGATGCTCCAAACCACGCGCATCAATAATCTGGCACAAGTTTTGATTTATCTCTTTTAGTTTTGGAGATATGATTTTTTGAAATTGGAAGAATATCGAACATTTTGCAAAAATCAAATTCCCCGACCAGTTTCTGCGAATATCTAGAAAACCGTTCGAGATATCAAACTGCGCTTTGCACCAGTCGATTCCCCGTAATTTTCTCCATCTTGTGGCTAACTTTCATAGAAATTAAGTTACTTCCACTTTTCTGATATTTTCCTTTGGTACCCCCTTAGGAAATATTTCGAACAAATTGCAAAACTTTAAAAAATAGAATCGCTTCATTTTCGGATATTTGACGCTCCAAACCACGCGCATCAATAATCTGGCACCCGTTTTTGAATTATCTCTTTTAGTTTTCGAGATATGATTTTTTGAAAATCGAAGAAAATCGAACATTTTGCAAAAATCGTATTCCCCGACCAGTTTTCTGCGAATATCTAGAAAACCGTCGAGATATCAAACTGCGCTTTGCGCCATTCGATTCCCCGTAATTTTCTCCATCTTGTGGCTAACTTTCATAGAAATTAAGTGGACTTCCACTTTTCTGATATTTTCCTATGATACCCCCTTAGGAAATTTTTCGAACAAATTGCAAAACTTTAAAAAATAGAATCGCTTCATTTTCGGGTATTTTGACGCTCCAAACCACGCGCATCAATAATCTGGCACCCGTTTTGATTTATCTCTTTTAGTTTTGGAGATATGATTTTTGAAATTCGAAGAAAATCGAACATTTTGCAAAAATCGTATTCCAAGACCAGTTTTCTGCGAATATCTAGAAAACCGTTCGAGATATCAAACTGCGCTTTGCGCCAGTCGATTCCCCGTAATTTTCTCCATCTTGTGGCTAACTTTCCATAGAAATTAAGTGACTTCCACTTTTCTGATATTTTCCTTGGTACCCCCTTAGGAAAATTTTTCGAACAAATTGCAAAACTTTAAAAAAATAGAATCGCTTCATTTTCGGATATTTGACGCTCCAAACCACGCGCATCAATAATCTGGCACCCGTTTTGATTTATCTCTTTTAGTTTTGGAGATATGATTTTTTGAAATCGAAGAAAATCGAACATTTTGCAGAAATCGTATTCCCCGACCAGTTTTCTGCGAATATCTAGAAAACCGTTCGAGATATCAAACTGCGCTTTGCGCCAGTCGATTCCCCGTAATTTTCTCCATCTTGTGGCTAACTTTCATAGAAATTAAGTGACTTTCACTTTTCTGATATTTTCCTATGGTACCCCCTTGGGAAATTTTTCGAACAAATTGCAAAACTTTAAAAACTAGAATCGCTTCATTTTCGGATATTTGACGCTCCAAACCACGCGCATCAATAATCGGGCACCCGTTTTGATTTATCTCTTTTAGTTTTCGAGATAGGATTGTTTGAAAATCGAAGAAAAATCGAACATTTTGCCAAAAATCGCATTCGCCGACCAGTTTCTGCGAATATCTAGGGAACCGTTCGAGATATCAAACTGCGCTTTGCGCCATTCGATTCCCCGTAATTTTCCACATCTTGTGGCTTACTTTCATAGAAATTGAGTGGCTTTCACTTTTCTGATATTTTTCCTATGGTACCCCTTTAGAAAATTTTTCGAACAAATTGCAAAACTTTAAAAAATAGAATCGCTTCATTTTCGGATATTTGACGCTCCAAACCACGCGCATCCAATAATCTGGCACAAGTTTTGATTTATCTCTTTTAGTTTTGGAGATATGATTTTTTGAAATTCGAAGAATATCGAACATTTTGCAAAAATCAAATTTCCCCGACCAGTTTCTGCGAATATCTAGAAAACCGTTCGAGATATCAAACTGCGCTTTGCGCCAGTCGATTCCCCGCAATTTTTCCTCCATCTTGTGGCTAACTTCATAGAAAATTAATTGACTTCCACTTTTCTGATATTTTCCTTTGGTACCCCCTTAGGAAATTTTTCGAACAAATTGCAAAACTTTAAAAAATAGAATCGCTTCATTTTCGGATATTTGACGCTCCAAACCACGCGCATCAATAATCTGGCACCCGTTTTGATTTATCTCTTTTAGTTTTGGAGATATGATTTTTGAAATTCGAAGAAAATCGAACATTTTGCAGAAATCGTATTCCCCGACCAGTTTTCTGCGAATATCTAGAAAACCGTTCGAGATATCAAACTGCGCTTTGCGCCAGTCGATTCCCCGTAATTTTCTCCATCTTGTGGCTAACTTTCATAGAAATTAAGTGACTTTCACTTTTCTGATATTTTCCTATGGTACCCCCTTGGGAAATTTTTCGAACAAATTGCAAAACTTTAAAAACTAGAATCGCTTCATTTTCGGATATTTGACGCTCCAAACCACGCGCATCAATAATCGGGCACCCGTTTTGATTTATCTCTTTTAGTTTTCGAGATAGGATTGTTTGAAAATCGAAGAAAATCGAACATTTTGCAAAAATCGCATTCGCCGACCAGTTTCTGCGAATATCTAGAGAACCGTTCGAGATATCAAACTGCGCTTTGCGCCATTCGATTCCCCGTAATTTTTCCACATCTTGTGGCTTACTTTCATAGAAATTGAGCGGCTTTCACTTTTCTGATATTTTCCTATGGTACCCCCTTAGGAAATTTTTCGAACAAATTGCAAAACTTTAAAAAATAGAATCGCTTCATTTTCGGATTATTTGACGCTCCAAACCACGCGCATCAATAATCTGGCACCCGTTTTGAATTATCTCTTTAAGTTTTCGAGATATGATTTTTTTGAAATTCGAAGAAAATCGAACATTTTTGCAAAAATCGCGTTCCCCGACCAGTTTTCTGCGAATATCTAGAAAACCGTTCGAGATATCAAACTGCGCTTTGCGCCATTCGATTCCCCGTAATTTTCTCCATCTTGTGGCTAACTTTCATAGAAATTAAGTGACTTTCACTTTTCTGATATTTTCCGTTGGTACCCCCTTAGGAAATTTTTCGAACAAATTGCAAAACTTAAAAAATAGAATCGCTTCATTTTCGATATTTGATGCTCCAAACCACGCGCATCAATAATCTGGCACAAGTTTTGATTTATCTCTTTAGTTTTGCAGATATGATTTTTTGAAATTGGAAGAATATCGAACATTTTTGCAAAAATCAAATTCCCCGACCAGTTTCTGCGAATATCTAGAAAACCGTTCGAGATTATCAAACTGCGCTTTGCACCAGTCGATTTCCCCGTAATTTTTCTCCATCTTGTGGCTAACTTTCATAGAATTAAGTTACTTCCACTTTCTGATATTTTCCTTTGGTACCCCCTTAGGAAATATTTCGAACAAATTGCAAAACTTTAAAAAATAGAATCGCTTCATTTTCGGATATTTGACGCTCCAAACCACGCGCATCAATAATCTGGCACCCGTTTTGATTTATCTCTTTTAGTTTTGGAGATATGATTTTTTGAAATTCGAAGAAAATCGAACATTTTGCAGAAATCGTATTCCCGACCAGTTTCTGCGAATATCTAGAAAACCGTTCGAGATATCAAACTGCGCTTTGCGCCAGTCGATTCCCCGTAATTTTCTCCATCTTGTGGCTAACTTTCATAGAAATGAAGTGACTTCCACATTTCTGATATTTTCCTATGA
>JARFXV010002914.1:0-22719 GCA_031761425.1 Cosmopolites sordidus
ATATAGCTTAACGCCATGCACGCGGTTTGAACACAAACCATTTTAACTAATGCTTCCGTTCTCCTATGCTTTCCCATTGGCTGTAAGGCGTGTGGCTCTAAGCGAAGCGCGTTTGATGTGAACGTACCCTAAGGCGACTTTCAGAATGCAGGCCGAGTCCGATTTTGTGTGAATGTCGCCTAACTCATTTACCAACATAAGATAAAATGACGCGGTGAAAGTAAAGCTATTCGTGAGGCAATATTTCACCAAAAAGAAGTGCGGCTGAAGTGAAACTGTGGGGAGCCAATTGTTTACAACAATACCTGTTGTATACCTACCTGGACATTATTGTCCGTAGTTACACCAATCTTACATTGCACCTAAATGAATATGCTAAAAACTGGGAAACGGAACGTATGAAACACAAACTATATGATTAATACTAGCAATTCAAAAAAAGTGATTGCTAGAATGCTTAGCCTTGTAATTATTTAAAACATTTAAAGAATATTTTAAAAATGAATTAAGTTCTTTAAATTGTATCCAAAGTTTTGATCTATGACGAAGATATACAAACGACAAATTATTGCTCTTTTGCCCTTAATATATTAGTGCAATTGGGCACAAGTACTAATATTCACAAACAAAAATAAAAACCTACTACAAAATAGCTACATCAATTTGTTGCTATTTCTATCATATAAATATCTATTAAAATGCACTTAAATATTAGTTAATCGATAAACTTGCGTTATGTTCACAATAAGCAATATTTCATTCTTTTTGTTTTAATCTAAAAATACTCTAAATCTTCACTTAGTAGGTACGTTTGTATGATAAAGTATATAAAAGAAAATCACTAGAAAAAAATTAAAGCTTTCACGGTAAAAACGAGGCGAACTTTTTTTGATTTATAAAAATGTTTTGAAAAGTATCACTCAGAAAACAATGACTGTAAAACATTACATTACGCTAAATATTTCTAAGAAAATTACAAAATATATGTATATATTTTTCAGCTAATAGAAGATTTTGTGGAAAAAATATCGACTTTAAAAATGAAAATAATTTTGAAAATTTGAGATCATTGTCATAAATATGGAACATTTCAAATTTAAAAAATCAAACAAAATGTTAGGTTGTGTAAAAAGCAACGTCTTTTAAATTATTCGAATTCAATTATTATTTTGAAATAAATATTCAATGATATTTAGATTTGTTATACATCATTAATGACTTTCCTGCCCAACAATTGCAATTGCATATTGAACCTTTACTGTCTTGCGGAAGTCGTTTTAATCTGTCATAAATTAGGTCAAAAAACTAAGATATAGGAAACGTAATAAAATGGTGGAGGTGGCAAGTAACCAGTAATTGTCGACGAGATAAGTAGTTGTTGACGAAACTTCCCAAACCAAAAGGTAGAAAGGAAAATAGCGAGATTTCTATCCTCCTGTGTAGTAATGCTCAACTATATATCTTTATCAACTATACTTCATCCACATCCTTCAACAAACATTTCGTCAAGCATCTTAACTTTTTTGCAGGCAGTGCTTCAATAATCAAGCCGATGTTAAAATACACTGAAATTCTTTCCAGCTAGTTAATTGGATTCTACTATTAATGGCTTACTGGGACGTTTAGTCGAAGTTATTTATAATGAAGACACGCTCAGGCAGTTTGTTTAAACCATAAACTAGAAAGTAAAAATAAACTGAATACATGTGATAATAACAGGGTAATAATGTTTGATTCTTCACACTAAGCAGTGACTGTCGGTGAATGAATTATATAGAAGTATATGAAGCATCAAAATGCAAAGGACAAGTATTTTTAATAAATTAATTAAAAGAACCACAACCCGTACTGTACATATTACAATAATCGATAGAAAGACTCAACAAAACCGCAAAAAATACTGAAAAAATGATGGCGAACATTAAAAATGGAAAAGAAGAAACTAACCACTTTCCCCATGATAAAGAAAATGAAAATGTTAATATCACACTTTAAATATAAAAATTTATATCTGGCATTATTTATTACAGAACCTAACAACCTAAAATAAAAGAATTTTTGCTTTAAAAAAAGAGATGGGACATTTGAGAGCATTAACAGAAATAGCGAATAATTAGTTGACTAAAAACTCATACGGTTGTGCCATAGGTACTGAACACAACCCTAGTACTGTCACTGTCCAACGTGACATCTTCTGGGCTAGCCAAGTCAACTCTGACACTACCAGAATTATTACGTTTCCTTTGACCCCAGTTACTTAAAGTCCATTGGTATACGCCCTCTGTTGATTGATTTGCATCGTCTACTTTAGTAGGTGGACTATCTAGAGTTCCCGAGCTGGAACTCATAGTACCACAAGAGTCATCTCCATTCTTAAATCTACCTATACCTTAAAATCGCTTATGACAGACATATGTGTATAATGATTATATGATTTTTTCTCACCACTATCATCAGGGGATGCATGATGCTCCTCAATACATCTTAGTATGCTTTGGCATATATCAGACTCAATACATATGGGTTCATCTGAATCTCTATTATAAATGGTTACAGCTATTTGGGCAGGATGAGGTACAGGTAATGGAATAACCATTTTATCTGGGGAATACGGTCTGTATCTTTGTTTCCAAGGCATCCATAATGTTGTTCTTGTACCTTTAAGTCCAAGTGCTGTTGATGAGTCACTAAAAAATAAAATGAATTCCAATAAAAGCTAAGTTTAACAATAGACAACTCACGTTTTCTTTTCAGATTTCTTTCCAGTTGCTGATTGCTTCACTCTTGGATTAAAAGCTGATACCTCTAGATAGGGAGAATGGACTTGTATATTTCCTCTAGGGGTGTACACGTTGCCTAGGAGATCTGGTCCTCCTGCACCTAAAATTATTTTCGAAAATTGCACACTATCACAATAATTAGTTACTCATCTAATAAAAAAAGGTCGGTATGATTTTTGTAACATTGATGAGAATGTTCTTTTTGGGTTTCAGTTAGGTAGTTATTAAAACACCTTTTCACAGAAATGGCCTAGCACGTCCCATTTTCAAGTACCTGCTTCTGCTTTATATCATGGGATAATTAAAATTATTTGTACCCGACTTTGTATTGGACAATATAGGAATTACCACCCCGTAGAGGGGGTATTTCCAAAGTATTCTTCGAACCCTTAAGAGCGGTTTTTCTGTTTTCTATAGTTTAGTTTGTTTCTATCTTGTTTACCAGGTATGTAAATGTGAAACCGGAATTTTTGTATAGAAAATACACGTCTATTGTATGAAAATGGTATAAAAATATTTTATTCGAAGTATTTCCCATCGCTAGCTATACATTTTACCACCTGTCTAACAATTTGTGGAGGCCACGCCAAAAAGCTGTTGCTCTTTTGAGGCAACCATTTTCGTAAGAAGTGAAGCTCTGCTCAGCAAATGCGTGTCCCATCGATGCAAATAAGTAGTAATCGGACGAAGCCAAGTCTGGTGAGTAAGCCGCATGCGAAAGTATTTACCCAACTAAACACTCCAATCGTTTCCTTGACTAGTTTTGCTATGTGGTGCATTATCGTGAAGCAAAATCACTGTGTGTTGCCTTTTGTGATATTCTGGTCGTTTTTCACGCTAAGCTTGATTCAAATCGATCATTTGTTATCGGAAGCATTCAATATTAACGTTTTCGTCAGATTTTAGCAGCTCATAATAATTACAGCCTTCTGATTCCACCAAACCCAGAGCATTGTCTTTCGTCCATAGCTATATAGCCTTGCAGTCGATGTCTTAGGATTCTCAAAATAGATCCACTTTTCATCGCCAGTCACAACTCGATGGAGAAATGACTTTCTTTTGTACCTGACGAGCAGTAATTCGCTAGTGGTTTTTCGGTTTTGCTGGTGTCTTTCATTCAATTCATGTGGAACCCATTTTCTCATCTTCTAGATCTTTCTCATGACTTTCAAACGACTGACTGATGATGGCTTCTCGTGTCATATTTAAATGATCCGCAAGTTTTTGTGTTTAAGCGTCAACCTCATCCAACAATGCTTGCAATTCGGTGTTTTCAAACTCTTCGGTGGTCTTCCAGTTCTTCGTTTCTCACGTCAAAATCGCCACTTCTGAATTTTTTAAACCACTTAGAGCATTGTGGTTTACCAAGAGCATGCTCACCGTAAGCTTCGACAAGCATTCGATGCAATTATGCAGCAGTTTTCTTCAAATAGAAAAAGCAAATCACTGCTGTCCGCAAATTGTAGTTTGCAGACAAAAAATTCGACATGTTTAACGCTATTACAAAAATATGATGTATGAATCTTTTATTGTTGTGAGTTGAAAATTTATCAGATGTCAACAAGGAAATGGCACCAATGACGCGGTTTGACGCTAACTACATTGACAGCTAGGGCCATCTATGGGCAAATTCCGGTTTCATATATACAGACCTGGTATAGTTCAGTTAAGTGTTTCGGTCGATTTATATAAAATGGCAAGTTTTAATCGTTGATTTTGCAAAAATCCTATGGTGTGGAGAGAACGTACTCAGCATGTTAAGTGATTGCTACTTTTGTATCACTAAAACAAAAGGGATTTCAAAAAAGCAAAGGGACAAAATTTAGTAACCCAAAAAAAGGGGCTTCTTCCGCCTGTCCATATTAAACTAAAAGAAGGTAAAGGTTTCAAGTACCTAAAAGAAATATTTCCTCAATTAAGTGACATAAAACCAAAAGAAAGCATATTTATTGGACATCAAATAAGGAAGTTTCTAGATCATTTCCGTGATCATTCCGAAAAATTAAATGAAAAGGAATTGGCAGCTTGAAAGTGTTTTGTAAGTGTAGTGAAAGGATTTCTGGGCAACAAGAAAGATGATGATGAGAGATGAACAAGAAAGATGAAAGATGAAAGATGATTTGGATTCCGGGACATTTCCGGAAAATTTGGATGCAGTAAGCGAAGAACAAGGAGAGAGGTTTCACCAGGAGATCAGGACGATGGAAGCAAGATATTAGGGACGCTGGAACACATCTATATTGGGTGCCTGTTTTTAAAAAGACATGATACTAAATAACACAAGAGGAAAAAATTAAAGTTTTTGTCGCTGTATGACATCTCATGTAATATATTTTTGTATCGACATAATCCACAGTAATGTATTTGCATATATTTAACACGTTTTACATTACTTTTTTTTCCCCACCACTGACCCCCTGCACCAAAAAAAAATTTAGTGTTACAGCAATTAGCTTATCATTTTTGGATTTAGAACTACAAAATACTTCACATACACCTATTTTCATCAATGTTACCTCAAACAGGTTTAAATTTATTGACATGTGTAATTGTATAGATTTAAAATATGACACACGAAGGAAATTTGAAATATCGTGAACTTCAAACTATTGGCAGTTCGACTATGTTTGAAGCAGATGTGTTTTATGTAATTATTAATAGATAGATCCTTTGTTCAATAGTTTTAAGAAACATGATTTTTCAGATTTACTTATAAGGCGCATCCATGGTTACCATGCGACTTTTTTCCTAGTTCTACTTTTCTAAATCGAAATTTTCTTCAATAACTCGGATTAAAGTTCAAGTAGAGAAATTTATACATATTCAATTAACAAACCATTTCAACAAATAACACAAACATCCATACCAAGGGTAAGAATTGAACCTGTCGATACGGCCGGACCATCACCTGAAGAACCGCGCCAACGCTGTCAAGAAAAGAAACGAGAGACATGCTAAAATATATGCACGTTTTCCTCTAATCGTCGAAGGGATCAATGTGAAATACATCCAAAAAGTGTAATAAATAACAGTGATTAGCAAAACAAAAATAGATTTTGTAAAAGAATGCGTGCATGGAGCATCGTGTATATAAAAATATAATAAATTATGCACAGGGCCTTTTATCATTTGATGGATGATAATCTTCGTTTCAAAATTGTTTAACATTGAAGGTTGTATATAAAATATATCTATATATTGTATATAATATATAAATGTTAACCAAATGGTAGTTTGTATTCAAGTGTTTAACAATCGAAACTGTAAATTAAATAGGGGGGGGGGGGGGCATGTCACCATTTTCTTTTGATGCCATTTCTTTTTCGTGAGATTTGTGACAGTTTGGATCTGGTTGTTGTGTAATGCAGACGTGCAAGTTTTATTATGGATAAATACACGCTAAAAGACTGCAATTAAATTGTGGTAATTTACATTTAAAACAATAATTCGATTATTGCAACTCAACGTGAATGTAGGCAAAAATATCCTAATTATCTGGCACCTTATAAAACGACAATTTATCGTTTATTCAGTCAATTTAAAAGATTCGAAACAGCTGGTGCCTCGCGTCAGAGGTCCGAGGGCAGTGCAACCCGCTACAAATATTGCATGTGTGGAGGATACACGATTCTCCAAAAAACATCGATTTAACAACGTGGTGTACAATGTGGGATTTTTCCATGCAGTTTATGTTGAATTTTGAGAAGTGACTTGCATATGTTTCTCTGTAAGATTCAAATTGTTCATGACTTGTTGCTTACAGGTAATAATAAGCGAATAGGAATACTGTAATGCCATCATAAACCTCTTCCATCAAACTGAAAATGCACGTTATCATGTAAGTTGTCAAGTGAGCAAACAGAATAGCCATTTCTAAGCAAGAGAGAATCCCCACCACATTCATCAAACAATTATTACATTCAGTTAAAATTACCCAAAAATGGTGCGGTATTCATGTTCAAAACAACATTGTGCCATTTTTTGGCAAGACAATAGTGGAAATACAGTGAAAGAGCAAAGTGGAAGAGCAAAGATTGGAGAATATGTGATCCCAGCAAGATAGTGAGGGTGCAACAGCACACCTCATGTAAAACACTCAATATTTTGAAAAACATTTTTCCTAGTCGTTTAATTTCTCGAAATGGAGATTTATTGTAATCATTTAGATCTTCTGGTGTGACGACCTCCGAATTTTTGTTTATAGGAATTTTTGAAACAAACGGTTTACATAAGCCTCAAGTCAAACAGCAACTCAAGGACCACATACGTGCTGAAATTGCTGCATTAACACCAGATATGTTGCCAAAAATTACAGAAAATATGCTAAGGGCTGGTTCTACAATACGAGTATATACCTGGTATAAGCTATATTTGGAATAAAGTCTGAAACGCCCCTTCTACAATTGCCGAACAAAACTATTCTCGGTAGAAATCGACAGATATGTTATCCCCTTGAACTTGGGCGGATATACCCGAATATAGTTATTCTTGCATTCTATTGGCCAGCTTCTTGTCAGTATTAATAAACATAACCTGTCCTTTCTTTATATTCGACAGTTTTATGCATTTTTAATTATAACAGTGAAATAAATAATTGATATGGATCCAATAAATTTAAACATTTTTGATTATGATGAAAGTGATTTTGAAGACGTAGTTTTAATTCGACGCCAAAATTATTTAAACACCGGTATGAAAAAACATAAATATATTATATAGTTATACGATTTTTAATGTAAAAAGCATTTTTTAGATCCGATTATTTCGTGGAGTTTGACGACCTGGAGTTTTTTTTAAACGTTTTCGCTTACAAAAACGAACTTGTGCAATGTTGCTGAGTTTTGTTGAAGATGAAATTAAATCTTCAACAGATCGTAATCGTGCGATAAAACCTGTAACACAATTGATTTTGACATTGCGTTTTTACGCTACGTATAATGGATATTGTTGCACGGTGGCCTGGATCAACTCATGATCAAACCATCTACATCAACAGCAGAATTGAAGGGAGGCTGGAGAACAATGAATTCCAGGCATCAATAATCTTAGGTGATAATGGGCAATACCAACGTCCTAATAGTACCTTTACAATACCCAAATACTGTAGCGGAAATCATTTTTAATGAATCCCATATCCGAACAAGAAACTGTGTAGAAAGATGTTATGGAGTTTGGAAACGCAGGTTTCCTATTCTGTCTAATGGTATGCGTGTGTCAATGGAACATTCCAAGGCAATAATAGTTGCAACTGCTATTCTGCACAATCTTGCAATAGATGAAAATGAAGAAGAGCCACCAGTCGAACACGATTTACATTAGCTGCAAATTGAGCCTCCTATTGTTCAAAATCATGATGTCCGTGAAAACAACAGAACGCGAACATCATTTAAAAACCATTTTTCAAATCTGATATAATTTAATAGGGTTTAAGTATGTTATGTACTGAAAACAACGTATTGTTTGTTGTAGTTTGTATTTTAGTATGTAATTTTGTCTCCGTATGCCTGTTTAGCTATGCAGTTATTTTGTACGCTTAGAACAAATAAACATTAATCTATAAGAACGGTAAATTGGAAAATTGGTGAAATAAATATATTTACCTAATTATGCCGATGATAAACATCAAAATAAACGATAAACGGAAGTACATTTTTTAACGTTTTATTTTAAGCCTCATGATAATACATCAATTTCTAAAATAACTAAAACCCCTTAATGCTAACTATTTATTCGTTATCTATGATGCTAGCTAATTATGTAATATTCACATCTATTAATAAATCAAAATTATAAACATAGAATGCTTGTGTGGTTGGCCATATAATATTTTCATTTCCAAATAATTTTTTTTTTTCCAAGCATTTTTCTTTCCTTTCTGATTCCTCCAGAAGTGCCATTTGAAAATCAATTAACTCTTTTCTGGCCAACTCTTCATACAACCTGGAAGAAACTGATTCGCTTTGATCTATGTAGGTGTTGCAATGTTTAGATTCAAGATGGTGTGGTTCATAGATGGTGTGGATTCCACGAACTCTAGTTACAATTTGCCTATAATTATTAATAACTTTTATTTTATTGCCAATATTTTTCATTGAACCTTCCTTCAATCAGTTTCTATTCTATATCATTGGTATTATTGGAAAGGGTGTCTGTTTTCTTGCACTCTGGAATAGAATAATGCGAGGATCACCGGCACTGTTATTACGTAAAACAATTTTGTACGTACCGACAATTTCTTTACTTGTCTCAACCAAATCGACTAACAGAACAATTTCGTCAATCGTCTTTTCCTCCATTTTAATAAGATGAAACAATATTTTTATAAATCGAATAAAACAATTTTATACTTTGTTATCTATCACTTTTTTTAAATTGTGTGAGTACAGTTTCGTAAAACGATGTTACATACTCAAACTCTACTTTAAAACTAAGGTATTACAGCTGTTTATCCTATGTACCTAATTTTACACTATTATTGTGGTTAATTTTTTTACAATATTTTAAATAGTAGGGAATTCCGGAGATCTATCTGATCATTAACAGCTGTCTAGACGGGTCTTTATTATATTTACAAATTTCAATTGCTTCTAAATTGTTTAATTTTTTGCTTTTTGTCGCTGTACTGTACACTATACTGTAAATCGTTTTACGAAACAAACAAGTATAAAATTAACAAAGTATAAAATTGTTTTATTCGATTTAAAAAATGAACTATCACAAAGTAACGAACAAATCAATCAATAATATTTTTATAACTTCCAAATCGTTCACGTTAGGTTAGGCTTATAAAATGTTATAATTTCCCACCCCTTCAACTGTCAACGATGGCTCAATCCCACCTACTATTTTGACGTATTAGTACTACTGCGTTATTTTAGATATAACTAAAGGCGTTGTACGCAACAGGCCAACACTAGATATTCTAAGAATAATACCTGGTATAACCTATTCCGAGTATAACTGTTCACCGTTTATACTTGGTTTATACTTGCATTGTAGAACCGGCCCTAAAAAGGGCACAAAGTTGCATTGTTGCTAATGGCTCAGATTTGATTGACAGGATTTAAAGACTAAACAAACATATAGAAAAACATATTCTACCTAGTTTCTTTTAAAAGTTAGAAAGAATTTTAATTAATTAAAGTAGCGACATTTGCCCCACCGCGTATTAAATGATTTAACACATTATTCCATAGTTTCATTATATTGAAACTTTTCATTTAATTTTTATTTAAGTTTTCGTTAACCACATTAGCATCAATTTAGACAGATGAAGTAGCGGACTACTTACCGATTAGAGTAATTTTAATTCCAGAGAAACATGTATAGTTAAGAAATTTTAAAGTCCCACTCGATAATATCAAAATATTACTATGAATGCGTTAAAAGTATTTTCAATAAAATAAATCTACTCATTCCGAAAAGATATTTTATCCAGTATATTTGAGACGACAATGATTAAACACAGTGCAGAAGATGTCACAGAGAAGATAATATTCAAGTAGTTTATAGACCTGAACCAATCTCAACCTAATAGAAAATATTTGAGTGACTGTGAGATGAAATTTAAAAAAAAGACACAATTAAAGATTGCTTGATTATTAATTTTATCCATGGTCGACATTTGTATTTGCGGATTTTAATTCGTTGTTAGGTGGCTTTCAAATTTTAATAAATAAATATTACTAACAAATATTTTCTATTTTTGTCAGTTGTTTAACTTGTTTTGTAATTACCTAGCTGAGCACACTGCACCATTTCTGTATATCTTGATAAATCAGCCTGAGGATGTAGATCCAAACGGAAAGTAGTATCAGCGTGATCCAAGGGAGTTAAAAAGTCCAAACTGAATAACTCTGTATACAGCAAACCTGCTAATCCAGCCCAATCGCCAATACTTAAAGCTTTGTTGTCCCAAAATTCTTCTTCTGTACAGCCTAAACTCTGAAAAATATGAGTTGGGTAAAACTTCTCCAGCATCATCGCCCCTTGCTGTATCGCGATCTTCAATTCCAACGTGGTTAATTTGATCTTGCTTTTAATTGTGACGCTCAATCCAGTTTGCAAATCTCTCCGTCGACGTTCTAATTTCTCATGTAGGACCGTTAAAAGGTCTTGCGCTTCTTTCTCAAGGTTTTTATATGGGCCATTTTTTGCCAATTGAGCTGAAAAGCTGCCAAAACAAGCTTCAACAAAATGTGTAAAGTCTTTTTGTGGTTGCATTATGGTGTTTTCGATAACCGTTTGGAAAGCTGCCAGTTCATCCCATTCCATTTTGGCTTCAAAAGCTGCTAGTGCTTGTTCTGGAGTAATTTGAAAATAGTAATCTGAAGCTAATCCTGGACCAGCTACCCTTTTCACGACAAAACTATCACTTGCTGGTATTCTGCCTCTTTTCTTAATAATCAAATGAAAAATAGTATTATCCCACATTAACCTCAACCAGTATCTTCCTACCCCGCCTGTTAATATAATTAATGCTATGACAGGACATATGATGGCTGCTATGAAAATGGCAGCAAGTGGTTGAAGACATCCTTGAAGACTTATATTCCACAAAATCGCTTCAAACAATACAAAATATCTGTTTCTTTGAGGTTCAGGGCTATCCAAGTCATAAATAATTCCATTGGTAAATTGAACTATCAAAGTCAATAGAGGCATCCAGACTACGGAAGTGATCGCAATAAGAAGACTGATGATAATCATGCCCAGACACACCACAGGAAACACAAAAACCAAAGCTATAGTACCAAAAAGACCTTTGAAAAAATAGTTCCAAATTCTATTCAGATGTCTAGTAAATCCTTTGCCAATAAATCCGGTATCTGGCTTGGTTTCAAAATGGGTTCGAGATTTTGAAATATGTCTCCACAAATTGAGCAAACGTGATGCCAAGGTCGAAGTTAGACTAGATTTACGAGGAAACAAAGTTCCATTTACTTGGGATAATTCTAAATCGGGCATGAATGGTTCGAGTAAGAAAAGTGCTCGAAGTCCGATGGGACTACACCACGGAAGAACAATTCCAAAGAAGAACATTGCATTCCACGTCCAGCACCATGTTCTGTGAAAATAGTTGAATATTCTCCATAAGGGCCAACGGGTTGTGGTTGTCCTGACAATTTCTTTTTCTACCAAAAATACCTAAAAAAAAAAAAAAAAATAGGAATTACATTTTGTATTATATTCGATATCGGATGTAATTTACGCCTTCCAAGATTGTATGCGTTCTTAAAAAATTAAAAAACAGGGAAACTATTTATCTGCTAACTATTTGGTTGATGCAAAAGTTCGTCTCATTTTTATTGAGAAAAATTTTACTTACCAAAAATTACAGCTGTTAGATATTTACAGTTTCTATTTCATAAATGTAAACGAAAAGAACCTATTTCAACCTGGCAACCAGTTATATAGTTAATGTCTGAATGATTGTGGCGTGTTCATATATATATATTTTTTCGTTTATTTGGGTTTTTTCGCCACTATCTAAACTCAAAAAATATCAAAAATACCTGTTCTTATTTAAAGAAAGAATCACTGGTTAAAAGCAAAAAACCAAATTTTCATGTTCTGATGGTTTTTGAGTTGTGCCTTTAGACGTTTTCAAGTATTTTTACTGCATTCTTTGCTGTTTTAGCTATTTTCTGGTTTAGTTTCGGTTTTTGTGAGTTATATTGTTGATTATAATTGCAAAAAATTGATTGATTGTTATCGATTATAATTGCAAAAAAATGCCAAAGCCGTTGAGATGTCGGTGTAAGCAACTTGCCTCGTCACTTATCAGTTAATTTGAACAGGGACAAGATAATGGGGCTCCTCTTTTGTCATTAAACGCCGTGAGGGAGGTAGTAGGTCTCACGTTTAATTGGAATTTTTTAGAGAGTTTCAGCTGCACTAAATATTAATATTAGTACAGTTAGTGCAATTTCGAAAAAGTTGAAAACCAAATTTTAAAATCACCGAAGAAAAAGCGTCTACATCCTAAACGAGTAACTAATCTAGATCATCTTGATGTGGGCTCAATTCGCAATCAAATCTATGAAAAGTATGAAAAAAGTGAGTAGGCTTACATGGTAATATTGTATTTTTATGAAATTTTATTGAACTATTTCAGAACAAACGGTTAATCTTAACGGAAAGTATTAATGAAAAATTAAAGAACATGAAGCTCTTTGATGGATGTAAAACTTCGCTTTATACACTTCTAAAACAAACTGGCTTCAAATGGAGTAAGGATAATCCACGTAGGGGCCTGATGGAACGTCCAGATATTGCCTTTAAACGAATCTAATATCAAAGACGAATCTCTGTTTTATTTTGTTTATTTGGATGAAACATATGGATATTGGATATTTCAAAATGGGACCTTGAGTCACTTATGGCAAGATGATAACAAGAGGAGTGTAAGGACCGCAAAAGTTGATGGAAAAAGACGAATGCTATACCTAACACTTAGGAGCTATACTATAATAACATGTTATTGCAGATATATTGTTCTTCATGCTGTGAACAAGAATGGCTTTATTCCAGAGGCCGACTTAGTCTTCTGTTCTAAAACAAAAGGCGATTATCATGGAGAAATAAATCAATATAACTTTCCGTTTTGGTTTGAAAACCAGCTGTTGAAAATCTTGGAGGAGTCATCAGTCACTGTCATGGATAATGCACCATATCACAGTACACTGCTGGATAAACCTCCAACTAGTGCATGGACAAAACCAAAAATTGTAGAATGGCTGCAAATCATTATTAGGTAAGCAGTAATTAAAGGGACAGGTTTGTGTTTTATAATGTTCTTTTTACGAACAAGCCTAAAAAAAAATATATGGCAGATCATATGGCTGAAGAGTATGGCCACAAAGTGTTAAGTATTCCTCCTTATTGCATATTCAATCTTGTAGAATTGATATGGGGGGGTGGTCAAAAATTAATACAATCGTCATATAGGTCGAGATGGAAGAACGAGTGATAACTGTTTGGATATGTGGAAAGAAGCTTTATCAACAGTTGCACCACAGATTGGGATGAACAGCATCAGACCTACAGGAGAAGAGATTGAAAGATGAAAAAAAGAGAGAGTATTTGATAGACTAGAAGTTAATCCCCTAATAATTTACTTGAACAGCGATTCAGTTGCTGAAAGTTGTTTTAGTAATAGTGAATAATTAAACTTTGTGTGAACTAAATGAAAATCCACTATATTCACAGTAGAAACAGATTAATGTCTGGGTATTTTGGTGTTGATGTGGCAATATTGTCACGTGAGTGTGTCATAGATTTTGATGACACAACCATTATTTCCCTGAATGAGCTATACATGTGTAGCGATCACATACTCCTGTCAAAACCCAAAAGGCATAAGAGTACTATCAGTTATTAATGAATTTGTGTCAGTTACTTTCCGTTCAATTTTAAACCGAATAAAACACATTTTTTACTTTGTTATCTATCACTTTTATCGGTATAGTACTACCACTGTTGAAACGACATACAATTATTTGGCGTCTGCAATTTAAATAAATCAGTTAAGAACAGGTATCGTGTTTCAATTTAAATAATCACACATTTGTGCTACCAACATTAGTCAATATAGTATGTGCCGTTCCTATCTTTCTCCACCTCTTCGGTAACTACATAATCCCGAGCCCATAGAAATTTTGAGGTTTCTAGCTAAAGAACAAATACAGGTGATTTTTCAAGTCTTCTAAGGAAGTAAATTTTTTACCATCTAAGCTGTTTTGAAGCGAGTTAAATAAATGCTAGTCGGAAGATGCTAGGTTAGAAGTACGGAAAAGTACGCTGAATGGATCAAAGCATCCCAGTTATAAAAATTTGTGTCAGGTGGCCAAAAAGAAACGTGTGGTCTAGTATTGTTTCGATGGAACGCAATGTCATTTATGTTGCCTAATTGAGGTCGAATCTGGTCGATTATTAGTTTTAACGGACCTAGTTGTAAACGGTATTTCCCCAAATTAATGGTGTGGTTTTTAGATAACAGCTCATAATAAACGACTCCTTTCCAGTTCCAAATTACATAATTTCCAAACAAATAACACAATTTTTTCCCAAGTACTCGCTGAAATTCCTTTTGTCAAACATCGTAAAAACTTTACACGTCTGAAGCAGATAAAACTTCAGTTTTGCTATGCAAAGCCATCTAGCGCCAAAAACGGGACGAACTTTTACATCAACCCAATACAAACATATAATTTTGTAACACATATCTTCAAAAATTATATTTATTGTTTGACCAATCAAATGAAAAATTTCTCCCACAACGACCTATCTTAAGGTCTTTACCCGTTATAAAAATTACGAATTCTCAAATGGATTGAATAAAGTTATTAAGTTTTTGTGATTTGATGTAAAGAAATCAACCTTTCCTTGTGCTACGACAGATGAAGCATTACAGTGACAAACACATTTCTAATGCCTAGAGATTACAGTCTAGTTTTGACTAATGAAAAATCGTTTGCCTAATGTAAATTTCTAAACTTTCTTTAGGGGAAGAATACATAAGGTAAAAAAAGCAGATATTGAATAGTTGAACCGGCACTAACGTGCTCAAAAACAGGGGTGTACCAGCGAAATATATGTGGAGTGGTAAAAACTAATCAATCCTAACATACAGTATCAATAACTAAAAGCCAACATAACGAGGACAATTGCGGATATAAGACCCCAGTTGCTTGAACATTGAATTGACAGATTGCGGTTTGTCAGAAGTAGCCGTGGCGGACATTTGTCCGAAATAGTTTTCATACATTAATGCCATTGAATGTTATTTCACATAAAATAAATAGTTTCAGGGCATCTGATTTGGTTGACGTTTTATTTGAATCTGAATTTCGGAAATGCATATGGAATATGGAAAAAGCATATTTTATTTATTCTTTCTATTGGAACCACTAAACACCAAATCACTTTTTTAAACTTCTCGACGCACGTTTCGCTAACCATGTTAGCATCACCAGGAGATGATTTAATTGAAACGTGGGTCGAGAAGTTTAAAAAAGTGATTTGGTGTTTAGTGGTAAATCTCTTCGAGTTTCATATTTTATTAAACTTTTTAGAGGAAAAGAAAATTATGATTTCAATTTATTTAGGCTATTATAAATAATTAAGCATGTTTACTTACAGGTTGACTAGGATCTGATCTCGGAGTAGTAATGCTGGTTGCGTGTTTGCTTAGAACTGTAGGTACTACTTCAGATTGTCCCTGGAAATTCCTTCGTACAATCCAATTTGTCGGTAACCATATTTGCGTTGGCCAAAGGAAACTTCTGGTAGGTGTTTTAACTTTCTTCAATTCCCTTAATAGTGCTGGTTCCCTCTAAAGTCATATTAGTACATCAACTAAAGTAATAAATACATTTCTTTTAATATACCTCTTTCATAAAAGCCAAGTCTCTGTTTAAAAAATATACTGTTTGATGCAGCCTTTGCGAGTTGCAAAGCGTTAAAGCTTCTTCATGCGCACTCCACTGATTTTCCTGACTGAACCGCTGTTCCGAGCTTCTCAGCTTCGCCCTGAGCCATGGTTCTATTCTAGATAAAATTGGATGGACATGTTTCAACCTATTCTTAACGTCTTCCTGAGTTTTTTGTAGTCTATGTTGCACGTTCTCAACAGCACGATGCATCAGAACTACACTTTGGGCTTGTTGTACTAATAATTGAGCAATTCCATCTCCTAAAGCGTTTATATCTGGGTGTGACAGAATACTGTTGTACACCCTTTGAAGATACTCCTTCATGACTGCTTCATTCACCTCCCTTTCGATATTTTCATCGGGCATTTTCTGAGCCCTTAATTCGGCGATCAGTCTTTCGCGGAAATGCAGGAACCAACCTCTTGTTTCTTTTTCCAGTATAGTCATCAGAATGGGAAGAGCTTTACGCATCAACGTTCTGTCCCATAACCTCAAATCCAATTCTGATCCTGAAGGTGTGAGGAATCTATAAGGTAGAGTAACGGGAGGTTGGCTGCATTCTCTTGCTACTTCAAATTTTTCAGTAGCTGCCCGCCTCAATTGCTTTTTGATGTAGGAACACAAAATTTCTAAGGCATCTTCATTTTCTGCCTAAATTTAAATACAAACTGAAATTAGAAATATGATCACATTCAATTCATCATAATAATCACAATAAAAATTTAAAGTTTTCTGGGCGCGTTATTTCGTGACATGGTGATGTCAACTGGCCATCAAGATCATGCGATCTCATGCCTTTGGAGCATATATTTTGAGGGGATATATTAAATCTCTTGGTTTACATAAATAAATCCCGAGCAATTATTGATCTTAAACGAAACATTCAGGCTACCATTGAAACATACTATATGATATATGTAAAAGAGTAATCGAAAATTGGGCCTTTAGAACGCATTCCACCAACCGAAATAATGGCATGACATACTGACATTATTTGTTCTTCAAAATAAAATCAAAATTATCGTATTAACACTTGTAGCTTTCATTGTGCCTCATTTTAAAGTTCTTGCACTCTTAATGGACAACCTTTTATTTGTGACTGGATTGTTGTTCATTTTAATTAAGCCATTCACTAACAAATATTTGGGTCGATCTTTAATCCCAGATATCCGTCCTACATGTAGGTCGACGGTTTAAACAGCCCGCCACAACATAAAAACCAGATGGAAAGCCTGGTTCGGACTATACTAGTAATTTAGTCGAGTGGCCAGTAATTTAGTTAAAATATTCGCACAGTTCGTACAGTTCACAAGTGAGTGGTGTTCTGCAAGATGAACAGTCTGAAAGGCCATAATAAAGTAAATAAGCTGATTTAAGCTTATCATAATGGATATTTTAGAAGGGGTGGATGAGGAAATTTATGTGATAAGTAAAAAGAACTGTGGGTACGAAAATGGATCAATAGAAAAGATGAACTAGGAGCTACAAATTGTCTTCTGAAAGAATTAGCATTAGAAGATCCCAAAGAATACTTCGAGAGTTCGAGAATGTCCGAGAGTTGCGTAAATTTTCTGTTAATCAAAATACAGTCTCAAATTCAGCATTAAGATACCCGTTTAAGCAGTGCGATTCCGATAATTCCAATATTACAAGCAGTTCTCTAATTTCTCGCTACTGGGTGTAGTTTAAGGACACTCACACATATTTAGACTTGGAAAATCAACTATTTCCGAATTCATCACAGAAGTTTGAGAAGCAATCTATGAATCATTAAAGGAATTCATCAAGGTAAGGTTAAATATACCAGATATTAAGAAACATTTATTTATTAAGAGAGTCGTTTTTTTAACATTTTTTTTTAAGATTGTTAGGTATAAGATTAATTATAAGTGTTGTATCTGCTCCCATCACTGCTGATTATTAACATTAGCGTTTTGCATCGCTGTTATAATTATTAATTTCGATGTAATTGTAGTATTTCTCTTCATTTCAATATTAAATATATTGCCAGATGGTAACATATTCGAGGAAAGCTGATAATCCGTGACATGTTCAGAATGTTGTGTAGGTATAATGAACAAGGAAATAGATTCAGTTGCTTGCCGGGACGGCTCTTCAAAATTATCGTTACTGTCGTCATTATAATATATTGAAGCATCGCTATATGGCGACTCTGTAGTATACGGTGATTCTGGCGCATATGTGCTTCTAATGCCAATATTACGGGTAACGATTTCAGTTGGAGACCGACGTGTTTACCGAAGACCTCAAACTCATTATCTTCAGCTGTAGAGTTAGTAGTCTCAGCTATCTCTTTTAATTGATCAACCATGCTCGAGAGCTGGGAAATTTTCTTCTTTTTTGTTGGAGGTGAAGATTTAGGTTCACAAAAAGTATCCACTGCAGTTCTATTTTATTCTGTATCTGTATCATCACTGTGTGAACTATTGAGAGCCTGAAAACAAACAAAATTTTATTAGTATGAAAGTATTCATGAACATAAATGTTTTTTTAGGTTCCTACTACTACAGACTGGAAAACAATTGAGAATGGTTTTCGAAGAGTGGAACTTTCTTGGATGCTGTGGAGCAATCGACTGAATCAGGAAGTTTATACTATAATTACAAAAAGACAAACAACATTATCTTAATGGCTGTTATAGATCATAAATATTGCTTCAGTTATGTAGACATAGGGTATAATGGAAGGGTTTCTGATGGAGGAGTATTTCGTAACGGCAGTATATACCAAGCATTAGAAAATGGTGTACTACCAGAGGGTCAAAACATTTTTAATTATCGTTGATCCCGGGCTAGAAGAATAGTCGAAAACACTTTCGGTATATTAGCTGCCAGACTCAGAGTGTTTGAGCAACCGATGCTCTATAGTCCTGAGAAAGTTGTTAAGATAGTAAAGATGCAGGCATTATCATTCCTGGTAATTGGAGGGATGAGCCAATCTCTTGGATTGCAACCGCTACCAATTTCTTTAAGTAACCATTCATCCCAAAGTTCTACATATCTTAGGGAAAGATATGCAAACAATTTTATCGGAGGCGGATCTGTCCCTTGGCAGACAAGAATTATACATTAAAAACTACCGGCAATAGTTTTGTATTGTATTATATTGTAATAATTGGTAATTGTAAAAGTTAATTGGTATAGGTAGATACTTACCAAATTGCTTTCACTTTGTGTCAGTATTGAGGTAAAGTTTCGTAGAGATGCATCCAACAAACTGAACCATTTTACTGCAGGAATGTAAACTGTGTCAGTCCCTGCTTCTAAATCATTGGATTCCTTTATTTTTTAACTCCTGCGAGTAGGTCGATCTAAAAAGTTTTAATCACATTAGGTAGTACTACTTCTAATAATAATAGTAATAATACACTTTATTGTTTAATAGGTAGCATCTAGGAATGCTATTGTAATAAAATAATAAAAGTATGCACTAACCTGATGGGTTTAATTTTCAATTTTATTTCATTTTCACCAAATCCGGGTATATTCATTGTATTTTCCAAATCCGAGTAAGCAGATTGCTTTATGTGTTTTTATAATGTGGGGACTTAATATTCCACAAGCACTCATGTTCTACATATTTAGAAACACATTTTAAAGTTGTTTCTTCGCTCCAGCGAAACGACATTTTTGCGGTAACTTGAACTCGACTAAAACAACAGGTTCAGACTTGGTGAACCAATGAGCAGGGACGCGTGGTGGGAGGCGCTACTCACCCGAAAAAATAGAACAAAATGGATCAACTCGACTAAATTACTTGCTAAACTGTTTCGACAAAATTTTCGCTGTTCAGACACGTTTAGTTACTAAATTACTGGTCACTCGACTAAATTAATAGCATAATCCAAACCGGGCGTAAGGGTGCCCGTGCGTCGATAGTAAATGCAGCTTTACGATAGTGCATCGTTTTGTTGTTAAAGTCTAATTGTTTACATTACGAAAAATGGACCATTGCGACGTGAATTTTGTTGTGTAATTAATTAGTTACTAAATATTGTTTCACAAATTTCATAAGTGTTTTGGGGTGTTGGAGGTTGAAACTAATCATTTGTGATATTAGATTATGTTACTTTTTGATACGGGGTTACTTATAAAAGTAAATATGAAGCCGTCCTATATGTAGGACGTTAGGTATATAAAGTATGATTTTATTTTTTTTTGAAAATTGAATCTTTTTTTTTCTGTTATGTTAAACATTTTAGGGGGCCTTACGTTGAACGAAGCCTTAACTATGGCTTACGATGATGATTTCCCTGAGGCTGGAATGGATATTAATATGCTTCCGCCTGAAAATGTATGTAGCGATATTACCGATGAGGACTCATGCGATGAGAATAATTTAGAAATCGATAATTTACCAGCTAATCATCTAAGGGCACCTGCTCAAATAATTTTTTTCAATAATATAGCTAATTCTGACTCTGATGATGAGGCGTATACGATGCCACTTTCCGAATTGGCGAAACGCCTATCTAAGAAAAGTAACCAAGTTGTCAAACGCAAGTAAACTGACTTCAAATGGGTAAAAAAAGATTTTGAGATTATTGGTTTGGATGATGAATGGAAATCTGATGTCTCTGAAGTGACAGCTAAGAAACATCCTGTTGAATTATTTCAGAACTTTTTTAATAACGACCTTATTAAACTAATAGTGAATGAATCCAACAGATATAAAAAAAACAATAACAAAACAAAAATCAAAATACATAAAGACAATAAAGCTGCCATGGACCATTTATATTTTAGGAGTGTAGCTGTAGCACTTCTTCAGCAGAATAAAAAACCAGTCGTAAAAAAACCAGTTCTAAGGGGAGACCCAGTCAAAACAAAAATATGGATATTCGTTTAGACAGAATCGACCATTTTGTTATTCCACAGGACAAACAAAGTGTCGCTACTGTCGATAAAAGACTACTACCAGGTGTCGTAAGTGTGAAGTTGGTATTCATGTCAGTTTTGTTGCATACCACACTTAATAATCTCATGTAAAATGATTATCAGTTATATAAGTAAAGTATGTTATGCTCCTAACGTTCTATATGTAGGCCTGGCCCTTCTAAAGTCCTATGGGACGGCTCTGGTGTACGTCGAAGAGATTTACCACTAAACATCAAATCACTTTTTTGAATTTCTCGACGCACGTTTCGCTAACTATGTTAGCATCATCAGGAGATGAGTTAATCTCGTATATTTATATTTTTTTATGTTCTATATCCTTAAAATTAATTAAAAAAAATTGAAAAAAATCCTTGTTTTTAAAAAAGTGTTTTCAGGCATATCTGGGGTAAATGGAAAATGGGTAAATTATAAATTTAAGATCCGGCATATGGCCACATGAATATACTAGAAGTCGTCATTTTAGGAACCCCGTACATCATTTATTTCATTAGAAAATCTCTTATAATTCATTGTGCCCTGCTGGATTCCCATGTAGAAACGACTAAGACTATTGTTCACAAGATTAAGATCAAATAAAGTGCCCAAAAATCCGGTTGACATCATAACGACAAAATAAATATTTAATAAACTATGATAACTATACTTGAGTCCCCTAATTACCCAGTTTCAATAAAATCTTTATAGAATATATAATACAATAGAATTGTAGGAGGAGGAGGTACAGTGTTTTTGATAAAATTGTACTCTTATTTTTAAACGAATATCAAAATGTATTGCTTTTATACATTAGTGGTATATTGCCATTAAAGTATACATAACAGTCAGGTGCGAAAAATCACATCAGTTAGGTGGCGCCCATTTTTGTCGAGGCATTCTTGTAGACGGGTTAGCAAAATCGTCCATACTCTTTTCAAGCATTCAAATAATCACGCAACAAGGCGAGATAGCGATCTGTGTTAACAGACAGTTCGTCCGTTTTCACGACTTTTCAGCTTGTGACTACTTTTTATGGAGCTACTTAAAATCCAAAGTTTACAAAGACAAACCGCGAACTCCTAAAGCTCTTTCCGAAACCATAATGCGCGGAATTGAAAGGATTCCTCGTGTCATCCTCGAAAAGAGTATGGACGATTTTGCTACGCAACTACAAGAATTCCTCCACAAAAATGGAGGCCACCTAACTGATGTGATTTTTCGCATCCGACTGTTATGTATACTTTAATGGCAATATAATACAGTATACAGTAGAAAAGCAATACATTTTGATATTCACTTAAAAATAAGAGTGTGTCAATTTTTCAAAAACACCATACCTCCCTGTCGGACCCTGTACAATATAAATCATGTAATACATTTCAACAAAGTGTAATATTGTTTGCAATCTCTCAATTAGCGTATCTCTAAGCATGTCAGTACCATCAGGAGATAATATTTGTTCAATTAATTGATTTGGTATTTTATTTCATTTTCTTTAAGTTAACCTTTAAATCCAAATTACAATTAATAAAGCAATGGGTAGAAGATTAATTATAATGAAAATTTGGAAGGAAGTTTTAAAATATCGCAGAAATATTCTACTAAAAA
>JARFXV010002915.1:0-24573 GCA_031761425.1 Cosmopolites sordidus
TATCGTATTTTAGTGTGGACGAAGAGCTTGTCTATTGTAACAACATTGCAAGGTTACTTGTACATGGGTTTATCTGAATATAAATCTACTGATTGGCGGCTCTTTATAGATAGCTCGAAAAGAAGTTTAAAATGTGCTTTATTGCACTATGGAAACCGATATATCCAATTGCCCATTCAACCAAACTCAAAAGAGAATACGAGATTATTAGATTACTTCTTGAAAAACTAATTACAACGAAAAGTCAGTTTGTGTGGATTTAAAAATAGTACATTATTTTGATCTTATTTAGCCAGCAAAGTGGATACACAAAATACCCTTGCTTCATTTCTCTTTCTAAATCATTCCGGGTGTCGAAAAAATATTAGATGTAATATTAGGTATTACTAGCACTAATAATTAATATTACAAGGTAATCGAAACACATATGAATGTAATAGTATAATATTAAAGGTTTATGTCACAAGCGCAGTTCGCAATTGTATAGCCATTCCAGTGTTTCATCGTTGAGGTCTTGGATGTTTTGCAAGGGGCCTCTGAAGCATACGTTAGGGTATTCTAAGGCAAGGTGGATAGATTGCTCGTCAGCGCCACACTTATCGCATCTTGGGCTCTCCACGGCTTGGCCCACATTGGACAGGTTCTGGTTGCAGATTCCGTGACCTGTTCGAATCCTGTTTAAGTTGCACCACAGTCTTCTTGGTTGTTGGGTCCTGTACAAGATGGGAGTTTGTGTTGTTTCGTTTACTCCATTGTGATACCCAGTGTTCGTTACAGTGGAAGTTTATCAGCTGGTTGGTGGTTGCCGTGGGCGGGTGTCTGGACTTCAATCTCTGTTGTTGATGTTTAAGAGGAGCAGCGTAGGCGTGGATAGGAAGAATGTGATTGGCATTATTTATACAGTGACTTTAGGGCAGCAAAACGTCTGGTTTTAAACGGTTTAATGTTGCTCAGAAAGGGCAGCCATTGAAGGGGGGTGGTTTGAATGGTTCCAGATATAGTTCGCATGTCCGGGTTTAGCTGCGTGTCAATGAGTCTCGTGTGGCAGTTATTAACCCAGACAGGTGCACAGTATCCTGCTGTGGAGTGCACTAGGGCCAATGTGCTAGTTCTAAGGGTCTCAGCGTTAGCTCCCCACTTCTTTAAAGTAATTGTTAATTGTTTGGAGATCTTGTGTCAGCGTGTTCTCATTTTGGGTTAGGTTCAGATCTTGCGTAGCAATCACCATGTCAGCTGCGTACATGAATCTTTCAGCTGCAGTTGTTGGTATATCCGACACGTAGACGTTGAATAGCAAGGGTGCTAGTACAGAGCTTTGAGCTAGGCCATTTTTTATGCTGGAGGAAGTGCTCGCATTTCCATTCAGATGTACTTGGATAAGTTTGTCGCTCAGCATTTAGGTCATCAGTTGTAAGAAATCTTTACCGGGGACAAGTTGATATAGCTTGAGAAGTAAGCCCTCTCTCTACACCGTGTCGTAAGCCGAGGTTAGATCAGTTCTCGATGTAGTGTGTGAGGGCGAGGAACTGGCCATAACAGCTCCTTCCGGGCATAAATCCAGCTTGTTCAAGGTATTGAGTTGTTTACTATAGGTAGTAGTCGAGAGTATATAATTCTCTCTAAGATTTTGAAACAAACGCTCATGAGTGCTACTGGTCTGCAGCTTTCTGGGTTGTTATCAGTTTTTTCGGGCTTGAGAATTGCGATAACCTTGAATTTTTTAACAGGTTTTACGTGCTTTCAGAATTTCGTTATACAGGGTATGGAGCCATCGCCTTGCGTGGTCGCCCAACTGTTGCATGAACTCAGGATAGATATTATCTAATCCGGCGGCGTTCCCGAATTTTACTGCACCAATGGCAGCATTCAGTTCTTGCTATCTCACTTGTATCCCAGGGTTCTTATCGATTTTGAATCTTGAGAAGTCCTTAATTCTTTTCGCAACAGCTTCAGGAGCATTAATAATATTGTTGGATGTTTGTCTGGATTCTAGTTTCCTTAAAAGGTTTAATGCGGTCCGGCTACTATGCGTAAAATTAAGACCTTTAAGAGTTTCTCTCCATCTTATGGTTCTGGCTTTGTTTAGTGCCTCCAGCAGTTGCTCTCCCACTTCAGAGTCCCTTATACGTTCGTAACAATCGTAAAATCGTTCACACTCTTCATTCCAGCAAGGAATGTATGCCTTGGTGACACCTCGTGGTATATGCTTTTTTGCTGAGCTGTTTACTAATAAGACAAATTTATCATAATTTTTTTTTGGTGTAATCCATCGAATGTCGTTTTCTAGCTGTTCTTTGAATCCTTCCCAGTTGTCTTTCTTGGGAGAGGGGTAATAAATGGTTGATAGGGATTATTGTGCCTAGACTAGCGATGACTGTTCTGTGCTGGGATTTCAGTAAGTCATCGAGCACTTCTCTGGAAGAATCAAATGGCTGTTGGCCAGGAGTTATAACCCCTGTTCCACCTTGCAGATTGAAACGTTGGTATCTGCTTGACGTAGTAGAGAAGTTTAAGAGCATTTTTTCCACCAAGTCTGCTAGTGTTTCACCTTGCATATTGTTCTGATTATATCCCCATAATTGATGATGTGAATTAAAGTCGCCTGTATATAGGGCAGGGTGGGCAAAGACTGGTAGTTCAGAATTATTTGGCTATTGTGCATTTGGAGGTTTATAGATGTTGACGATGGTAATCTCTTCTACCCTAACAGCAAGAACAAAGGGGTTTTGTGTAGAGGATGAGTAGACTAGTAAGGTAAAGAACCCCATAAGATGAAGTATTATAAGACGTGTTTTTCTTATGTGTATTATACTTTTCCCCTTGTTTATTGTTATTATCTTTTTTTGCTTTTATATAATTAAAATAAATACTTTAAGAGAATAATTAAGCGATTTTCAATAAACTATACATATTAAAAACAACAATATATATCTTATACATCCCTACTGCCCTATTTTAATGTAACACGAAAATGGCGATTATTTAAAAAACTAGAGCCAATTTCGGTAAACCATTGGTAGTTTCGTAATTGTCAGGAAAATATCATCTTAGAATCACTCCCATATAAAGGTCAACAAAGTTTCTAGGAACTCAGTTGAAAGTTTACAGTATATTAAAAAGAAAATTTCATCATTAATATACGCTTTATTTGTACAAATATTTTTTATATTCTAAAACAAAAACCAGATACTTATCTTCTTCATTAAACCAGCGCCATTAAAATCGACTAATTAATTATTTACGATGTTGCCGAAAAATTATCGGAAAACCACCCTCTCCCCTAGTCCTTACAGCATTCACAGCCCCACTCCACCAACCCCCCACCACTCTGCTTTTCGCTCTTAAAAGTTTCAAAAAGAAATTAACGAAATGACTTGAAGAGTTTGTGGAATGGTGGTGGGAGTTCGAGGGAGCTGAGAGGAGTAAACATGCGCTGACTTATTAGAAACGGAATGGCAGTGGACAAGCGATTACGTTGACGTTCAGCGCTTTTCTCATCGGATTAGGCCTTCTCCCTGCTTCGCACTAACTTGATTTGGTCTCACGCCAGACCAGGTCTTTAATAACTTTCGATGCTTTTAACAGAAATGCCCATTTTTGTTGTTGGTAGCGATGATTATCTAGATGTACCAATGATATCCTTATACTACTATGATCAAAAAGTAAGGCGACTTTTGTCTTTAAAAATCGTGCACTTTACGTATTCATTCAACCATTTTTTAAGCTAACTCAAAAAAAATTAAAACGTGTTTTTAACATCTGACAGAAGTTTCAAATTGAAATCATTTCACATTAACATTTCAAAAAGAAATGTCTTTGGTTAAGTTAGATATCATACCGCCTTTGGTAATTGTTAAGAATTTTTGTCGGTGATTTTATAAAACTGATAAATTTATGGTATAAAGAATTTGCATACATTTTTTTCTAAAACCCGAAATTTCTTGTGCTAATCCATTAAAAATGTTAAGTAATGGGTGTAGATATTTTTTTATATAAGGTCCGTTTTTTTAGTAGAAAGATACTATAAATATCATTAATTATATATATATATATATATATATATATATATATATATATATATATATATATATATATATAATTTTTTATTCTACATACTTTTATCTACTTTTCAACATAATTTCCATTTTTGATGAAACATTTGTTATACCGCTTAACAAGTTTTTGAATTCCAACGTCAAAGAAATCTGCCACCTGTGAAAAAGCCCAATCCATGAATGAAGTTTTAACTTCTTAGTGAAAAAAACAAGTGAAACAAGTGAAAATGCTGAGTGCAAGGTTTGGACTGTAAGGTGAATGATCCAATTTTTTCCATCCAAAAGACCTGATTAGACCTTGTGTTTGTGCAGAAACATTGGCCTTACATTGTCATGGAGCAACATCACCCCGGAAGACAGTAGGCCACGCCGCTTGTTTTGTATGGCACGCCGGAGTTTTCTCAAGGTGGCACAATACGCATCAGAATTGATTGTTGTGCCTCTCGGCATAAAATCTATCCGCAAAATCCACTAATCAAAATGATCTTTCACTCTAAAATTATCTGTTTGGCTTTCACTCTGGTTGGTGACAATGCGTGCTGCCATTCCATTGACTGATGCATGGACTCAGGAGTCATGTGAGACACTCAAGTTTCATCTCCTGTAGCGATGTGGTCTAACAATTCATCTCTTTTTGATTGTATCGAGTCAAAAATGATAAAGCACAGCCCAAGCTCTTTGTTTTATGACTGTCAGAAAGCAGTCTTGCTTGAACATTCTTACCCACTTTCGAACTTTACTGTTACTCATAGCATTATCACGTAAACCCCAAAAATCTGACGGTGAATTTCCTCTGTTACCAAGTTTCTTGCACTCAAGAAACGGATTACAGATTGTCGCTCACAGTCGGCGGGCGATTCAATTTTCATAAATATTATAAACTTCTACAGCTCAGCACACAGATAGGCGCTTAAACGCGCGCAAAGCATGATGGAAGCAGACGCGCAAGCGTACAGCGGCGATTGCGCGTCATTCTCACTCACATTGACAAACAGACCTTGTTTAAAAAATACCCCTCGTATATCAGGAATATCAAAAATCCCCTATAATACCAGTTGGGCTGATAAATTTGCTCCAGTCTTGTCTGTTTGTCGCCATATTTGCCGTTTCTGGCCATTTCTTTCCCTTTCTTGGTAGGATTTTTTCCACTGCGTTGTTCTATGTTTCTCTTGGGCGTCCTCGTATCCTCTTGCCAGCTGCTCTTGCTTCGCATATCTGCTTAGCCAATACCTCATTCCCCATTCTCCTCTATTACTAAAATTGTGTGTCCTGCTCCGAAAACTCTAAATATTTTAGAAATAAAATCGTCGTGTTAAAGTTGTTGAAAATATATTTTCTTTAGAAGATGACATTCGGAAGTGCATAATTGCTGGTAATAAGACAAGGATTACTAGGAGAAAAAAATCATCCACATCTTAAGACTGGTTTCGTGCTTTAAGAGCTCATGAGTTAAGCTCGGATGCTTTTCTCTCGATGTAATCGAACTAAACCCAATCGCCTTTAATTCTGAAAATCGGATCATTTAGGTGAACGTTATATGGTAACGCCACCTAGAAATCGGCTACACCCTCGCACACCTTAATAGTTATTCGTAAACTTTTCTCTAAAAATCAAGGAAATACTTTTCCACAAAAACTACGAGGTGTGGCTATTAAATAACGAGACTGATGCTGCTACAGAAGTATGCATGCGCTAAACGCCAGTGACCAACAGCTGTTTAGCGTGAAGCCTTCTCTTTCGAATGCAGTACCTCTCGCTTCTGTAAACCAATCTGTATAACCGGAACCTTCGTTCGCATTAAGTTGGGTCAACATCAATACAAATTTACGTTGTGCGGACTGTATGTGTTGTATGTGATGTGCCTACGTGGCAGTGTAGACGTTTTGACACACAAAGTCATACACAAATATTGTCTCCACCAGATATATTCTCCACCAGATAATACAAACAAATTGTTCCGGTAAATTCAACACAATTTTAATTGGTGTGGACCCAGCTTTAGAGTTGTTTTTTTGTTTCGCCGAAAAAATGTTAAGTGTAATAATAGAGCAGCGAATTATTGAGAAATTTCTCTTGAAACTTGGAAGACCCGCTACTGAAACTTATAATTTATCGAAAGGAATGTATGGCAATGAATCTTTATCGTGAGCATGTGTTTTTGAGTTGTTTAAGCGTTTTAAAGATGGCTAAGAAGACGTTGAAGATGATCAATGCGGGGGGTCACCCTTCCACGTCAAAAACGGATGACAATATTGAAAAAATGGGTAATCTGGTTCGATCTGAGCATCGGTTAAATATTCGTGTGATTGCTGAAACTGTAGAAATTCACAAAGAATGCTTACGGCAAATTTTACATAACAATTTTAACATGTAAAAAGTGTGTGCCAAAATGGTGCCTAAAATTCTCACGGTTGAACAACAAGAAGCTCGCAAAAATGTATCTACTGACACTTTGAATGCCATTGAAAATGACCAAAACTTATTGGAAAAAATAATAACATGTGACAAATCGTGTTTTTTTTACTTATGTTCCTGAAACGAAGATCCAATCCATGCACTGGAAATGCCCAAATTCACCGAGAGCCAAAAAAAATTGAAAGCAATGATGACTGATGTTTTTTTCTCGATATTTATGGGATTGTATAGCTTCACTGGATTCCTGAAGGTCAAACTGTTAATCAACTACCTTCACGTTCTTTATGAACTCCGTGAAAGAATTAGGAAAAAACGCCCCGAATTGTGAAAGGACAAGTCATGGGTTCTTCACCAAGACAATGCGCCGGCTCATTCCGCATTGTCTGCCAAGAAGTTTCTAGCCCAGTAAAGCATCCCAGTGTTAGATCATCTGCCTTATTCACCGGATCTTGCATCGTCTGTCTTCTATCTGTCCGATTTGAGTCCGTTAAAGCTGTGAAAAAAAAAGCGGCACGCTTTCTAAATGAGCTGACAGAGAAAGACTCAGCACTGTTTAAAACAATGGAGGATCGCATGGATAGATCGTTGTACGGATAGAGGAAGGGTGTATATTAAAGGTGATAAGTGAATATATATGAAATCAAAATAAAATGTTTTTTAGCATCAGTCTCGTTATTTAATAGTCACACCTCGTATAGTCATTACATCTGGTACAGTATGACCTCGTCCTATTCCCTCAATTAAAGAAAACATTTTGTGGACGCTGTCTGGAGTTCGTAAAAACTACAAAGAGAGTTCGCTAGCCACTTTAAAGGAAATACAATAGTTTTAATGGTTATTGTGGAAATTCTTCCAATAAAGCCTGAATAGCAATTTTTAAATCTTCCATTTTTGTAAATTGAACTACTATAAACTGATTTTTTACTATAAATTGATTCACTCTAAACTTGTCTTGAAAGCACCCCGGACATTTTTAATAATATTTAAATCTGGATGGAGAGAAGACTAATCCAGTTTTCAAATGGCTTAGTTTTTGCATCATAGTAATGAATAATCGCATACTGCAATAACTATTAGTCAATTTTTCATTAATATCAAACAAGCATCGTTCCAAAAATCTTATATTCACCAGATATGGTACCGTGTGATTTTTTCTTGGCCCGTCAATTGAAAAAATCACTTTGTGGACGTCGTTTTGACTCCATAGAAACCGTGAGACAGTTCACTGACTTCTTTAAAGGAAGTATCATAAATTATATTACTATAAAAGCTGTTTAGATACAAAAAACCATAAATAAACAAATAAGAGTATTGCAGTGGGAGGGAATTACTTTGAAGGAGATGAAATAAATTTGGATTGATAAATAAATACTTTGTGTTTTATTTAAAACGTCACCTTTCTTTTTGATTGCATTCATATAATGTTATTGCTATGTTAATAAATATCTCATAATGTGTTTCTACGATTTTGTTTTAAAAGTATTCTGACTAACTTGTACATACGCTCCTGTTTATACTTATTTTGAAAGATTTGGTATGGTTTCACTATCGAAAGGTTTATCAGCTTAAAGAATGAGTTGGTCCATAAGTTTCGGCAAAATTTTTAAGTTTTATTGAAAAAAAGTAACATTTATAACAACAAATTAATGAGTGATGTATTTTCCGTCATCGTTTACAATAAATTTATTGATGCTGTTTCACCTGAAATCGCCGAACCTGAAGTCGAAGTTGAAAGGAAGTTGTTAAACTTAAACTTGTTGTTTTTGAGGTCCTCGGCCCTCAAAAACTGGCTCCTAATTTGTTTGGCATAAGATCTGGAGAGTACGGCGGATGAGAAAAACCTCCCATTTGAAATTATTCAGGGTCTACTCGGCGATTTTTGCAGTCCGTGCCTTGTCGATCGGGTCGTTTCAATTGAATAACATTATTTACACGGTGCAGCTGGGCGAAGTAGCATTCCTTGTCTTAACTCTCGGCTTAGGCGTGTCTCCTGCCGCCACCCACTCCTTCCTTTGCTATATATTGACTTTGCTATTGATTGATTGAGATTCTGAGCAGTTTTATTCCGGCGATACCTTGTTGTTGTATGTTAGTTTGTGTGGCACTCAAGCTTTGAGTTTTTGAACTAATCCCATAGATTGAAGATGTCGGGAAATTGTTACAGGACCGCAATCGATCTTCTTAATCAATTCTCGGCATGTTTGATGATCATTCTTCTTCAAAAGCGCTTAGGTCCTAGTCGAAGTCGGAAAGTCGACCAGAGCGGGCGTGTCGTCCAGGTCGAAAAAGCCATTTCGAACTTATTAAACCATTTTCGAACAGTCTGATCAGTTATAACGTCTTGTTCATATACAGCGCAAATATCTCGAACTGCTTCTGTAGCTTTTTGATCACGACGAAAGACGAAATATAGCAAGCGTCGAGTTTTGCCTCCTAGAATTTGCATTTCACAAGCTTGAACGTTAACTAAAATTAAGTTTTTCAGAAAAATACAGTTTTGTAGAGTAAGGAAAGGGCTTTCGAATGTATATATGCACTTGGCCAAACAAAATAAAAATGGAGCAACACCAAACGAATTATAAAAACTTCCGGAACTTATGGAATAACCCATTATAAAATTTTACAATTTTAACTCATATTGGACCAGCGGTTTTTTATAGGCAACAATTGTTTATTAGCTGATATTCAAATTTGATTATTTTTGTTTTAACTTGTGTTACATTAGTGTATTTATTTTTTGTTTAGTTTGATAATTTGTAATGTAGAGGGTACGATGAATTCTGCATAGCTTTGTGAGTGGAATTGACACAATACTAGTACGAGGTCACATTAGTGCTTGGTTGATTTCAAGAAAATACATGCAACATCGAGAAAGACATTCCAGGTGTACAAGACATTGAAAAAAACTGTGTGGATTCCGCCTTAGACCTTAGATTAAAGAAATATATAAGATGAAATATTTAAAGATAATATTAAGAAGAATGTGAAAGGATAGCATGAGAAACAAAAATTGAAACAGATATATAGAACTCAAAGAAATATCCTGTAAGACAGGTGACATTTCCTGAAAATTCCTGTAAGACAGGAAAAGATGGAGATCTAAAAAAGAGAAAAGATCTAAAAAGAGTGATTCAGCTCGCACAACCTTACACGTAGCGATAGAAAGTCTTAGGAAGAAGTAAACTATTGAATTATTGAAAATAAACAGGCTTGTAATGTAATTATTCGTGAGAATAAGTGGCTGATATAAAAGGAAATTATTTTTTTATATTTTGAATTATTGAATCCATTCATCATTGATACACCAAGTGTATTTGTAGATTTTTTAGTTAAAGTTTTTTTCCAAGATTTTTTCTTTTTAGTTATTTTTAAGGATAAGAATTTGAATGAAATATATCCGTGTTATCATATGATCAATTTTTCTATTAGAATCATTGGTGTGAAATACTAAACTTGATGTGATTTGCCACTAAAATTAATAACAAAACTAAAGTTAACACAAAATCACTTTTTTTAAACTTTTCTACATCCTGATGATGTGAAACGCAAGTATATGCTTCATTATGCACAATAATTATTTCCATTTTTTTTTCTTTTTTCCCCTTTCTACCAAAAAGTAAAGTGTATGATATTATTATCAAATTACTTTTAATTATAGCTCCCTAGTAATTTGTTACTATTAGAAAAGATCCCCATTCACCTGCATCCAAAGCTACACAATTATAGTTTACCCGAAAATATTTTAAACGTTTTAAAATTAACCTCAAGCTTCTGGCTATTTTATATTTGTAATTATCAAAACTGTAAAAATTTTATTTAGACCAGACCAAAGATTAGTTTTTATCACGCGACATGAATTACCTAAATGTCGTTTTTTCTATTGCAGGTGAACAAATGATTTGAATGGACTAAAGACGATCGAATGTGGAACTGGGACGACAATTAGATGAAATCAAATAAAATACGAGGGTTGTTCAAAAAGTTTTTCCTATGACACAAATATGGCGTAAGTATGGATAAATGATTCGTTAGATGTCGTGCTGCGAAGATGCAATAGGATGTTTTTAATTCCTTATTTGTTGTTTTCTAGTGAAGCATGAAAGTTTATAAGGTACCTTGTTTTAAGGGGGTTTAACACCAATATACAAAAATAGTTACATTCTACTTGATTGCCGACTGAAACTTCGCGTGCTTGCTCACATTCTAAACAGCCCGATACCAACTATATTTTGCACAATGTTTTGGGTATGAAACAGGATTCTGCTCGATAGGTGAAGTTTTTTCTTTTCTTTAACATTTTATAAAAGTAGATTAATCATAAAACATCCAAATTCAGGATGAAATCAGCTAAAATTGTGTTAAAGAAACTGAAAACGGTTTCATCTACCGGAAAAGCCATTACAACGAATTTCTAGGATTCTCGCCGTATTGTGGTACTGATAGACTCCCTAGACTAATTTGATAATATCAGATTAAAAAAAAACCAATATCAAAATTATATATTTTTTTTTAAAGAACTATTTACAAAAGGTGTTCAAAGTGTTCACCATTAACTTCCCTGCAGTAAGGGATACGTAGGACAAAGTCTTGAATTGCGCTTTCCCACCAGATAAGAGGTATATCGGTAATTTCTCGTCGAATTCGTGATTTGAGATTTTCGAGATTAATGTAAACCCGACTTTTTAAATAGCCCCACATAAAAATCTGGTGGTGCCAAGTCTGGTGACCTTGTCGGCCATTCGATAGCTTCTTGTCGACCGATCCATCGGTTTGCGAAAGTAGTGTTAAGGATATTTCTAACGTTAATGCCAACTGTGCTGGGCGCCATTTTGCTGTAACCATAGTTCCTGGTTTTAGTTAATTAAATTTGATCTAAAGAAAGATCTAAAATTTGGTCTAAACACTTACCTACTGTTATTGTATGTTATCTATAGTAATTGTAGTTTGTTAGAATAAAAATATTTTTTATTATTTTTTTGGCCGGAGAGTCTACATATGTTATGATTTAAAGCTAATTTTTGCACGGCAACCTTAGCATTGTCTACTACTATACATCAATTAAAACATTTAATGAATTTTCGACATCAGTTTTTATTGTTTGTTTTCATAATTTTGGGCGACTTTTAATGCTGCCTGTATCATTGAATCTTTTCAACGTTTGTGAAACTGTTGATTTAGTGATGTTTATATTCGGATGTACTTCATTAAATATTTGACAAACTTCAGTATAAGTGCGTTTTCTGTGACCGTATCCAACATTTGTTAGTATTTCAATTGCTTCTCTTTCAGTTAAATTCATATTCAGTATCATTAAACAGACCGAAACACATTTTAGCAATGTTTTTAACGTTCCAACGATGCCAAATTCAAACTATTATAAAAAAAATCAAGTTAGCCTTGGATTTGAAATATACGACAGGAAAAAAAATGAAAATATATCCAACAAATATGCCAAACATTTCCTAATGTCTTTGTACAAAATTTTATTAAGAAATCTCAACGCGTTTTTGAGATATTTGACCGTTTCCATAGATACTAGCGATCCAGTATATATATATATATATATATATATATATATATATATATATATATATATATATATATATATATATATATATATATATATATGCCCACAAGGTAGCGTAACGGAACCGTGGAGGAAAATATTACAGAAATGTTTTACCCTTTCTCCACGTGGCGCCACCGATCGCCATCGCCGAACTGTCAACCGCGACGTCACGTGTCTCTCGGGACCAGTTTCTAGCCTTTCAGCCGTCATTAGCCGAGCTCCAGACGAACGCAAGGAAAGCAGCTCGGAGAGACGATCGGGGCCAGACCAGATCAACTGGCCATTTTAATGATGGGTCGTGATCGCACACAACTCACGCCATCATACGGCGAATGCTCGTAGCAGTTAGGACCGCTCGTAACATTCTGCCTGGAACCTCGGGTATAGTACCAGGTATGCCCACAAGGTAGCTTAACGGAACCGTGGAGGGAAATATTACAGAAATCTTTCACCAGATCAACTGGCCATTTTAATGACGGGTCGTGATCGCACACAACTCACGCCATCATACGGCGAATGCTTCTTTCGAAGTGGAACATGAGGTTCCAGGCAGAATGTTACGAGCGGTCCTGACTGCTACGAGGTCCTGTCTGCTGCTTTCCTTGCGTTCTTCTGGAGCTCGGCTGATGACGGCTGAAAGGCTAGAAACCGGTCCCGAGAGACACGTGACGTCGCCTGGTTGACAGTTCGGCGAAGGCGATCGGTGGCACCACGTGGAGAAAGGATGAAAGATTACTGTAATATATATATATATATATATATATATATATATATATATATATATTATATATATATATATATATATATATATATATATATATATATATACATTTGTATACATATTCATATATATATATATATATATATATATATATATATATATATATATATATATATATATATATATATATATATATATATACATTTTTTTAGAAAAATACTGACACATATGCAAGGATAACAACAAACACAGATCACAAAAATCATCACATGGTATACACCTTGATTGCCGATTAACGTGGCAGAAACATATATTCACTAAACGAAAACAACTTGGTCTGAACTTAGTCAAATGTATTGGTTCATAGGCCGCAAATCGAAGCCTTTTCTAGACAAAAAAATATTGCTCTACAAAACGATTTAAAAACCTATATGACTTAGGGAATCCAACTACGGGGAACTGCCAACAGACCGAATATATCGATATTCCAGAGGTTCCAAAATAGGACTCTGTGCGTCAGCGTTGATGATCGCTATTATGTCTCCAATAACATCATCGAGCCTGACATCCTACTGTCCTCCATTAAAGAAATAATTCACCAATATATTGTAAAGTACAATGATAGGGTGTCAGTGCATCTTAATGTGTTGACCAACAAGTTAAATGCACATGAGACTTATGTACGAAAATTGAAACGTTTTCAGCCATCAGATCTGATATTGGGTGCCAGATATGTGAACTCCTGTGTGGTTTTTATTACTTAATTCACATTGCCAAAACATAGAATCTTTGTTATTAAGTTTAACTCTTAAATAGATCGCTCATTGGAGTGATTCTCTATCTGTCAAGTATCATTAACATAACAAATGCTTATTGCTTTCGGGTAGATTACTGTACTCATAGGAGATAGATAAAAAAATCATGCTGGCACTGTCCCAACAATTCGCCCCTAAACCATAGAGATGGGAGTTGAAAGATACCGTCCTAAAATTGATGCCGTTCCAGTCACAACCGTCTTTTGCAACTCGACGATGGAGATGTTCTCAAGCTGCAGGCTGCGTGGGTAGTCCGTTAATTTGAGTGAAATAGTGTCTAGTGCCGCTATAACTATAGGGTAGACTGTCGCAGGCTTTTTCCAAAGTCGAGAAATATTGGTTTTTAAATTGTAATACTTGTCCAATTTTTCCTTCTCCTTTTCTTGAACTCTTGCGTCTCCTGGTATCGTCACATCAATTAACAAAATCTTACGTTTTTCTTTCGTTCTGCTACTGTTATGTTCGGTGTTGTGTTCAATGGTCTCTTCTTTCGCCGTTTGCATTTGAAATTCCAGGAAATTTTACTTCTTTATTTTCGACATTTTTTCCTGGCTTGCGCTCGTAGGACTTTTCTACAAATATGTGAAATGGCTGAACACTCACATACCAGGCATTGCACAGTACATGCTGTTATCCTTGTTCTCTTGGATTTTGGCATTTACGGCCTACGGCTCCACTACGTTATCTTTTGAGCATACCTTATATTTACATCCAAGGTTGTTGGGGAGAATGCATGGCGTAGTTCCGGCTGTTGCGAACATTCACCGTAGGATGGCGCGAGTTACATTAAGAGTGCGATCCGCCATCAATATGGCCAGTTAACCTGGTCGGTCTTGTTCTATTCGTTTCAATTCAGCTGTCTCCTTGCATTAGACTCGAGCCCAGCTGACAACGGTTGTGAGGCCAGAAATGGGTCCTGGGAGGTACTTCTCTCGGCGTGATGGCGACGAAGACTTCTGGTATATATATACACAAACAAAAGTGAGTGAAATCATTGGAAGAATAAAGCAATTGAAATGGAAGTAGTAGGCCATGTAGAGAGGCGATGGGACGAAAGATTGACCAGGGCGGTCCTGGACTGGATACCACTTGATCGAAAACGTCCACGGAGAAGACCGAAAACACGATGGACTGATGATTTTAAGTATATTGGCCCGAATGGCAGAGGAAAGCTTAGGAGCGCGGGAGTTGGAAGTATGCTGAAAAGGCCTTCATCCTGCAGTGGAACACAAAAGGATGTACTCTCGGAAAAAAACGTATAAATATATATATATACATATATATATTTATACGTTTTTTATTCTTACATTGGAGGGCACATGTTTCGTCTGTTGGTGGTTAGACTCATCAGGGGGGTATGGACATATGTTCTCTCGCCAAGAATAGGGAGTCCCTCTCCACAATCAAACAACCAATATTTTCGCCGACCTCTCGTCGGATGGCTTATAAATCGAGTTTTTTGACATCGTTGGATGCAGTCCAAAGATATATATACATATATATATATATATATATATATATATATATATATATATATATATATATATATATATATATATATATATATATATATATATATATATATATATATTACTTTACTTCTATGGCCTTCTGAAAAGTTGGCCTAGATACAGGCGTTTTGCTTTTGAGGAACTAAACGTTAAGCGAAAATTAAAGGTTGATAATACTAGGGGGATTGCTCACCGGGGTCAATTGGCAGTTGTTAATTATATGATAGTGTAAAGCCCAACTTAAACTGTGAGTTTAAATTCTAAATAGTCTCGAATACTTGCTGCTCTTATAACTAAAAACTTTACTTTAATAATAATGGAGTTATAATTGAACATTGTGTTCCGTTGATGTTGCCGCCATTTTTTTAATTCGACAACCATTTTATTATTTGTTTTCGATAACAATCGACACATTTACAAACAGGAACGGCGTCATGCTCCAAAGAATTTCCATTACTGTTGCATGTCAGGGGATCGAGTCAATTAAACTAAGTAATAATAGTGTCATATTTTATTCTGTTTCAGTTTTTTTTAGTACAACATTATTGTGCTTACAATAATAACTTATATCTACAGATCAAATCACACTACTTTTCTCGAAATTACTGAATTAAATTGGGTTCTCTATCCAGTACAGCTTTCCGATCACGAAAGTTCGGTATTTTTTTGTTTCACTTAGATTATATATTAACAAGATATATACAATTAGTAGTATTTGTTCTTGGACAGTATACACGCAACCTGTGCCTTGTAATGGCTTGTTTCATTCATTATTTATTCATAAATAGGACATAGACATGAAAATATTCCTCAAATTAAGAATGGATCAATATCATAGAATAACATTATTTCTTAGCTATTTTTATACTCTTAGCTATTCTTTTTATCACAAAATAGATGGTGCTATTGAAAAATTGAAATAGATAAGGACAATTAACATCAACTAATAGAATTTGCTGATAACATTGCAATCTTTGCAGTTAATTTTTTAATTATAGTAAGTTCGAGGACACATTTAACAAAATAGAAGCAGCAATAAACACGAAAAGTTTAAAAATATGTTAGGTAAAACAATAATTATATATACACATTCAGTCAATTAGATTCTGAAAACAATAATTATAATTTTGAAAAAGTAGTATCTATTAAATACCTAATGCTAGCGATGCAAGTTTCAGTGTGCCAGATTTGCCAATATGCCTCTATAATTCAAATATCATCGGTCTTAGGATTTAGGATTTTCGAATATTTTAATATTTCGTACTATTTTTAATAGAAGCTGTAGGGTAGAGCGGGGCTAATTGATCATAGGGGCAAGTTGTGCAATCGAAATATCTCGAAAACTAAGCAAAAGCGTACATGGCGAAAAGCAGTGGTTATGGGAGGGGAATACATAGCGCAATTGTCAATTGCTGTCCGGTGGTCCGATAAAATAAGAGAAAGCTTTGTTTTTTTTTTTCGGGGTAAAAAAAATATTACTGGTCATCATAATTTTTCTACTATACTCGCATAAAAACACTTAATAAGGACCTCGCCAGTATTTAAAGATTATTTAATTATTGTTATTTCGATTATAGATGGTTATTTATTTTTAATTCTTATGCTTTTTTATAACTTAATTTTTATTTTGTTGCCTCAAATAGGGCTAGTTAAGCAACACACGTTCAATGTTTGCTCAACTAGCCCCACTAGATGTTCATTGTAGAAAATCAAATTTTTCTTTAATAAATTAATAACCATCAATTAGTCTGTGCATTTGGTGATTCTACACAAAGTTTACTAATTAAAATTACTTATATTGATAATTATGTTAATGAGTATTATTACATTTTAGGATACGTACATATAAAAGAAATACCTTAAAAGGTTTAGCTACTAGTCAACAATTGAGTGATGCAGCAAACGCTGTAGAGGAGGAAAAAATTAGAGTAAATGCTGCAACCAAACAATATAATATTAATAGGATGACTTTAAAGAGATACGTTTGTATTAATTGTGATTGTGACAAAGATGATTAATAATTTGGGATTATTTATCATCTAGCAATATTCTTGATCTCATAATTAGTTACTACTTTAATTTAATATTCATTTGCGTTAAAATTATTCTGAAATATATAATTTTAAATATAAAAAGTGTAATAATAGTCCAAAGATTGGAAATATTTAATTTTGTTTGATCAAAATTCATTTTTCCAGAGATATAAAAATATGAGTATGTAATAATCATAATAAATAAATATTTGCTTGTCGATTACAATTATTTTATATTTAGATTATTCTATATAGTCATCAAGTCCATTTTAGCCATTGCTCAACTAGCCCCATGCTCGTGCTCAACTAGCTCCACTAGTGGGACACATGGAGCAACTTGGAGCGCTCTCGCATTTCCGACAATAGCTTTTAAACTTGTACTTGGATCGTTTTTACACCGCTAGACGTTTTGGAGAAGAGTAAATTACGAACCTAACAGAACAAGAATCAATTAAATCCGATGTATATTCTTAAAGTTATGGGAGATCAAGCGAAAAGTTGCTCAACTAGCTCCGCTCTACCCTAATATTTTCCCGACCATTGAGCATTTATTACATTTATAAATGTTACTGAAAAATTATGGCTGGCTAAATTTTCTTTTTCTCCAGCGTTTAAAGTTTTTATTATTTATTTCTTGCAAAGGAAATGGTACTCATTCGATATACAATAATCGAATTAAATGTATTTTTGATTATTGAACGGATTTGTGCTAAATATCAGTGTGGTCTTAGATAGAGAAACTCCTCTAATATTCATATTCAATGTTCAATTTCACTATACAAAACGAAAAAATTCTGGAGCACAATATACTATTCGAATGTTTGCGAAATGGAGAAGTTTGCCTGACGATCGGTCATATAATTTGTGGAATGAGAAATATTTCTATTCCAATTAAAACTTTACTAAAAAAACTTACTAAAAAAATCTTATTTAAAAATAAAAGTACTTTTACTCAATTTGAAGAATATCTAGGACTCCTTTCAATGAAGGTATTAAATTTCTTGTAGGTTCGAAAGTTAGAGTAATTCCTTCTCATGACGTAAAATTTCATGACTCTTTCTTCTCATGACTCAAATTTTACGATTTTACTATTTTGGTGATTCATTCGGGTAATATCAATGTGGCCAGGGTAGGCCACATGTTTGATCCAACTTTGGCTGTCCTTTCAGACTTCACGAGTGAGCATCCACTTATTGGCTATACACTTGCCACATCATCAGTTTACAAGAAACTGATCTAACGTCAAAATAATTAAAAACACTGATAAAACAAAGCAAAAGCTGGCTCGAGGTGTTGTAGAAATCTATGTGGCCAATGTGTGGATGGGGCATATGTACCAGCATATGACATATGTACCAGCGTGCGCCACTTCCTTTGATGTGAGAAACAAAACCAACAACCCATCGTCCCCTCCGTCAGCGCCTTCACAAGCGCCAACTTTACCATCCACATATTGGCCAAGTAACGCTTGCCATATTGTATGCCCAATATGTAGCGCCGGCTTTAGAATATTTATGTTGATTATTCCAATAACTAAAATATAACATTGAATGTATTAACTGAAGATGATTTACTATTTAAAATAAGAAAAATTGATTAACCCGGTGTTTCAATATTTATAAATTATGTCAATACTGGTGATAGATTAAATTATGAAGGTTTCAGCAATTATGTTGATACATTTTATTATATTTCAACCTTTGACATAAAATACATCTATAATTAATTAATAAATTGAAAGTAGCAACAAGAAATAGAAGTACTATTAAAATCCAATCCATATCATTATTGATCCCAGTCTATAATATGTTTATGAGAATAATCAGCAACCACCTTAGCTGATCTGGCTGAACTCGATAAAACGACGAAAATTATATAAAACACCAGACCACCTCACGATAAGAATTCTTATAAAAAAAGTAAATGAATGCCTCCTCCTTAATCGACTATGAGAAATAATTTGATAGTGTAGAAATGTGGCCATAGAAAAAGCTTGAACAAATGTATATACTCTCGTTACAGGCAGTTCATACATGAACATTTATGAATGGCAATAAACCGTCAATAAAATGGACTCTATACACCAAAAAAGAAAGTTTCGACAGTTAGATATGATATGTATTTAGATCGTTGGATTGGCCATATTACGGTTGAACGATTAACTGTGGAAAACTAACTTATCTTAGTTTTGCAGATGATATACAAGCTTTGACCGAACACCTGTCTGAAGCATAAAATAAGATAGGACTGAAAATAAATGCCTGATAAAGATATATCTGGTTTAAAATAATTTGAAAAAAGGTCTAGAATTTATGTGTGCAGTCTGAACATTACACTCTTTTAATTTTTATAATACTCAATGTCAATAAAATAAAAATATACAAACAATTTAAAAAAAAATACGTTTAGCCAAAGCGCATCTCTGTTATACAGATATGGGGCATTCCATGCCAAATCGACCAGTTTTGAACCCGACCCCTTTTGATTTGGCTGAAATTTTTATGTTATAGTACCCCACTAAACACTTTCCTGTGATTTATTAAACATTTTTTTCTCAACTGAAACAAAGTTATTAAAGTTTTCCAAAAATTGACCAAATTAGCCATGTTTTTTAATTATTCGTTCTTAAATGAAGTTTTTCAAAAAATTTAAAAAAAAAATTGAATTCGTCTTAGTTCGCCATTTTTCTTTTTTTTCCCGCAAGTCACATCGTGGGCCAACTTTTGTTTTTATTTTTTAATTAAAAAAACGGTGTTTCCATTTTTTCGCAATTTAACTTTGTTTTTCAAATAAAATAATAGAGAAAAAATAGACAGAAATAGATAGAGAAATGTTGGCCCAGGATGGACTTGCGGCATCAAAAATTTTATAGAAGATGAATTGACCAATTGAATAATTTTTATTTATATTTGAAAAATTTTTGGAAAAATTATGACTAAAAAAAAGGCCGGTTTTTTGAAAAAATTATAATTTTTTCTGGTTGAGTACAAAAAATTGAAAACATCACAGAAAAGTATTTAGTGGAGTACACTAACATCTACAAATTTCAGCCTAATCAATCATCAAAAAAATCAATTTTTTAATAGTTTGTTTATTGACTCGCTTAGTTCTGCAGATTATTAAAATATTTATGAACATTCTGCAGTTAAAATATTGCAATAGAAATAGATACATTTTTATTTTGGGAAATATCAAGACATTAACTTTAACTAATGTTTACCTAACAACATAGCATATAATGTTTGTTGTTGTCGAAATGTTCAATTCGTGTCTATTTATGAGGTTTTTAAGATTTCAAAATCTCATTAGTGGCATCATTAAGTTAAGGTGAAATGCAGCATTATTAGTCATTATTGCTGCAATAAAATATTATAAAGATAAACAGGAAAGTAATGAAGTAAAAAAACACCATGCGTGATCTTTAAAGCAAATTGAAACCATGTCATGTCCTATCATCATCATTAATAAAACAAAAACAATATAACGGTATTTTATGGCCATCTTCTGCGGTATACTTTCCGATAGTGATTTCAAATCAAATTAAATTTGTTCATCGACCAAAAAAATAAAATATTAATAAACATCGCAAATATCCATTTTTAAGGCCCTTCAAAATAATCTTGCAACATCTTAATTGTTATTGCACAAGGTATAAAACCACTATTTCTCGTTCTATATCCAACATTAAACGTTTGTGTATTTCACTTCATTTAAGACGGCGTTAAGAAATGCGGTTATAGGCAACAAAAACATTATTTATGCTTCACTGTACACTAACAAAAAAAAGGTTTCCTCATCGGGAATTGTTTCGAGAACGCGCCCATACTTCAACACTCAACACATAGACTCGGCGAGGGCGGGTTGAGGGGCGTTGTAGGGACCTGCCCATGGTTGGAGATTCTGGAGGGCGCTTAATGCCGTATCGGTAGGGCCGGCAGGTGCCGGTGGACCTTCGCTCATGTAGCCTTTACTAAGAGCTTCTGCTTGAAGGGACAACATCAGTCTGTTGGCGGCTTGTCGTTCTGCTTCTCGTTCTTCTGCCGTTTGTCTTCTGTAACAAGAAAATATAACGTTTGAATAGTAAGTTGGCTATTTTAGGAAGGATAAGATAATTTTTTCTTATAATAAGTCGTTATTCCTATTTTTTTAATTTTGAAAAAATTTACCCCGGAATCGATACAGTTTTAAAACAGGTGGGTGCAGGTGATAAATAATGGATGGCATAAACGCGGATATGCTTTTTTCAACCAAAGCAAAAGCCAGTTTACATATGAAGAACTTGGCGAGATTGAAAGGAAATATTATGAGCTGTTAGATGAAAACCAGTAATTCGGTGAAATACTATTATTAATTAAAGTGAATCAGTTGAAGGGAATCGACTACAAGCGGCCCGCTATACGTTTTATGTCGTCCGTTCATCTGGTTTGGGTCTGCTGCTAGATCTTCGATCTGGATCTCAATTTCAGGATACGTTTAGTTCAATTATTACATGTTCTTTGAGCGACATCTACTTTCCAGTTCCATTTTAGTACAGAAAGCTTAGTTACGTTTTCCACCATAGTTTGTTGTCTTAGCCACGAGTTCTTGTGATCTTGCAGTTTAATAGCAATTTTTTCGTTAGCCTTCTATGTTTTGGCAAAATTTCTTTATTAGATACAAGATACAAGATACAAAATACTATATTACAGGGTATCAAGTATTTCTGATTTAAATTCAATAAGTCTCCGGTCTGACAAAACACACTTTTTTTGCCAACATTTCTACACCTTTTTTTATAGACCGATTCAAAATATCGTTCAGTTTCAGCAATTACCTCTCCATTGGAGCACAATTTTGTTCCAAAAAGCATTTTTTTGAAGTCTGAGAATAGGACATAGTCGCTGGGTCCTCAAGAATACGGTGGATAAGGAAGCAATTCGAAGTGTAATTCGTGCAATTCATGCTACTGTCCACTCAGATGACTGCAGATTTAACTCCGGAGTGTAGTGATGGATCTATGTTTCATCCATTGTCACATACCGCGTGAAAAATCTTGGATGGTGTTATCAATAAGAACGATTTTATCCGCAAATGTCACAGTCACTCCTGCATAAGATCCCATTTTCTGGACAATATAGAAACGTATAATGAATCACAGATCATATACACTGACGGTTCCAGATCCTCTGCTGGTGTCGGATACCCGTTCGTTCATGCAAACGCACACTTTAGCTTTGAACTACACCCTTATTGTTTCGTATTATCTTCAGAGCTACTGGTCATTAGAGAGGCATTGAAATACATCACATTATCCCCCTTGTCAAGATGGCTGATATGTTTTGATTCTTTGACTGCGCTCAAATGCCTGGAAAATTCTCTTCACAATCTCCCACTGGTTACTCATTGTCTAACCTTGATGCCTGAAATGTTGTCATGTTCTGTCATTATAAACTTTATGGGGGTTCCAAGTCATGCGGGTATCTGTGGAAATGAATGAAAGGTGTGAAAAGAGGCTGACCAACATTTGCAATGAATGGAGCCATCGATGGTTTCCCCATGTTCAATATATGCACACTTACAGATTTCTTCAAAGACTATAAATAAAATAAGGAATATTATACAGACGGAATCGGAAACTCACCGAAGAAGCGGAAACAAACTTTGGTCTTCTAAGAGTGTATTTTTTACACACTCCTCCCCCACTTTCTGCGAAAGATCTGAGCTCATAGCATGGAATAGACTAAGAGTCGGACACTGCAGATTCACCCATGGTTATCTATTGGACAACAGTATCCCCCCTATGTGTGATCCATGCGATGCTCCTCTTACGGTGCGTCATGTCCTGGTGGAGTATGGCGAGCTGGATCGCCTTAGGATCTCCTGCGGTTTGGGAGGCGATCGAGCTCAGGTATTAACAGAAGCAAATAGCGAACATGTTTTAAACTTCCTCAGATTAGCAAACCTGTATCGTAGAATCTAGTCAAATCTTAGTCAGTTCTTTCTAGTCTAACTGTTATAGTCAACTCTGGACTCTCGTCAAAGCGAATAAATCTTTCGCTTTTTTTGTTATAGTCATGTTTATTTGTTGTACGTCTTGTAATCTGTCTCATAAAGTCAATGTTCATTCGCTGATTCTGCTACCTAATTTCACATGTATTCCTGTACTTCATGTTTACATACATCATTTTCAATATACCAATGTGTACGTTTTAATAATCCGTCCGATTATCCATTCATTATATTTTCCTATGTATGTAGTCCTTTACCTATATGTATATGTATGTGTGCATGTGTATATATGTATGAATATGTATTTTCATTCATTCGTTATACATCAAACTTGGGTTTTTTTTATCCAACCTTTAACTTCACTTACAGTTGCAACTTGCTTTGTTCTGTTATAGACATAAATGCGCTATATTCCAGTCCTCGACTAGTCTACCACGAAAATTGCAGAATTGGTCTCGTAGACTCTTAAAACGCATATTGATTTATACCGCGAAATGACCTCAGCAGTCTGCGCGGCTCTTTCTTCGAAATTCTCTCTATCTATCTCTCTCTCTCTCATCCGCAAATCTGAGGTGGATAAGATATTTTCCAATCTATATGGATCCTTTTATTGGACTAATCCATGTTCCAGAACAAAGCTTCCAGAGCGGCGATGAAAGTATACAACATGCATTTTTGTAGAATTGTAGATATTGTTAATTAACTATATATCGACTGTCCACGGCACAATTTATCAAATAGTTCGAAGGTACTCCAGTTTCAATGGAATCGAAGGCTTTTTGATAGTCGTTGCATTCTCCTATTAATATTCTTACAGCCTGTATGTGGTCGCATGTACTAAAGCCCGATTGGAAGCTTGCGGAACATGAGACAATGCTAGTATCACAAATATCTTTGGCCAACCAAATTTTCACATCTTAACTGGGATGTTTTGGTGCATTCATCTTACTCTGCCGATTTTGCTCCTTCCGATCGCTATTTATTTAGATCTTTTTGAAACAGCTTAACTGATATAAAGTGTACTGGAAGATTTAAAAAATCACCTGGATCAGTTATTTAGCCAGAAACTTTAGGATTTCTTTGAACGTGAAATTATACATCTATGGAGAAACGCCATCAAATAGAACGGTATGTACTTTTTTGATTAAATTTTTGGAATTTAAATTTTTGTTTTCTACAATTTTTCCCAAAAAATGAGAGAGAAACTTTTACATCAATCTTATAAAGCTGCTTGATGGTCGGGAAGATTTTCGTCCCACTGTATTTATTAGTTTGCTTCCAACTGTGTTCCATTTATAAGCCATCCGACGAGAGGTCGGCGAAAATATGGGTTGTTTGATTGTGGAGAAACAGACGAAACATGTGCCCTCCCATGTAAGGGAAGGGTGAGGCTTCCTCCCGATCAAGCAACTAACAATTGCTCATATATATATATATATATATATATATATATATATATATATATA